>CAUZXS010006642.1:0-145548 GCA_963585895.1 Sepioteuthis lessoniana
ACAGTTATCTTGATTGTCACATATGTGACAGGGCCTGCAAGGATTAAGTTAGCCTGAAGAGCCACATGTGTCCTATGGGCACTTTTATCGTTTTTGATTGGGTGGTCTTCTTCTGTAAAGAAGTAGCAGTTACAATATATATATATATATATATATATGTGTGTGTGTGTGTGTGTGTGTGTGTATGTGTATTTTACTTTAAAACTTTATATCATTCGTTTAGAAACTTAGAACTCCTGATTAAAAACTAAAACGACAGTGCCAACATCAGCGGAAAAAATTCTGCTCAATATAATAAATATAGCCGAACCAATATAATAACAATATCATTAAAAAGAAAAACGAATAAAAACACGAACTCACTACTTCAGAATTTCTTCATCATTTAGATTACCAGTATGTATTTACTCAAACCTTCTGCTTCGATAATAAAGTAACTTAGTTGGAACGCAACTACTTTAGCCACTTCAATCATTGCGGTGACTAGGTTTTGAATCACTAAATGTAAGGTTTTAGCAGAAGTGAATTATGAGAGAGAGAGAGAGAGAGAGAGAGAGAGAGAGCGGGGGAGTTAAAAAAAAGACATTAAAGAAATAAAACGAAAGTTGATGAAGAACGAAAATACTTTTTAAAAAGAAATAAAAATGAAATGCACAATAAGGAAAAAAGAAGGAAATGTGTTTTCAACGAGAAGAAATAAATAAAATGCAAAAAGAAAGAAAGAAAGAAAGAAAGAAAGAAAAATTATTAGAAAAAGTAACCAGCGTCCAAATAGGATGACATTTTCAAGAGGTGTGCTGAATGGGTTGGGAACGGAAAATTCCTGAATAATTGTTTAGAAAGAGCAACACAATGAAGCTTTGACAAATTGGAGAGCTTTGTGGTAATTGCGGAAATTGTAGAGATATCAAAACGAAAGGAAAAGTAAAAAATAAATAAATAAAAAGAAAAACTAACAATAAAATAATGGTCTGTGTGTTGTTGAGTTAGATTGATTTATTTTTTGGTGTCAACAACAGAAAGGTTTTGTTATTAAGATCCTGTATTAGGTAGTCCGTACAACAAAAACAACAAAAAGGATATCTTGCTAGATAGACTAATAAATTTATAAAAAAAATATAAAAAGCTTAAAAAGAAAAAAAGGAGGAAAATTGCAGTCAGCACAAATAGAGTTACAAAATTACCATCCACTTATAGATTTGACAATAAATTGTTTTAATACATAAGTTGAAAATTTGCAACGGTTGAATTTCTTTCTTTCTTCATTTAAAAAAAATTATTTAAAAAATTCTTCCTTTTCTATAAATTTTTATCTTTTTAAAAATTATTTATTTATTTAATGAATTAAATTATCTAAATGAGTTAAATTATTTAATGAATTAAATTATTTAAATATTTAATGAATTAAATAATTTGAAAAATTCGTTCTTTCTTCCTTATTTTCTAATTTTTTAATTTAGAATTATTTTTCTTAAAGAAAAAATAAAACGAGGAGAAAAAGAAAAAATATTGCACATTTAAAACGAATGTATTTATTCGTTTTAATACACGAAGCAAATCTACACCAAATAAAGTGTAAATTTTCGTATTTAACTATAAATATGACATAGCGCAGTGAGTTCGTTTTTACTTAATATAGATTTACTAATTTTATATACTTTTTTTAGTGTATTAAAGTTTATGATATTTACAAAATCCACGAAGAAACACGAATCATTAGAACATTGAGTTTGTTGGGAGACATGTTATTGGTTTAGTGAATATGGAACTCTCCAATTTTGTAGAGGTATGTTGTCCCCCACAATTTAAGTCAGTATATTTGAAAAAGGCAAAGGAAGTAAAGATGTGCGACGACGCGGACAAAAAGAATATTTAAAGCAAAGCAGTACAAACATTCAAATTTTGGGAAAATTTGTTAAGGAACTGGTGATCCAGTTTCACCGAATATCAGCAGCCCCTTGGTGTCACGTGGTGTTCTCTATCAAAAGAGCTCCAAGTGAAGATTCTTCCTCTTTTTTCCACTCCCACCGCTGTTAGCAAGAGGTCCATTCGTAGCAGCCCTTGACGGCAAACGTATTTGGTACCTTCAACACCAGCCAGGAGCCAAAAGTGACGAACGCACGTGCTGAGTTAAAGGGAACCAGGATCACAGCATAGTTCCAGCAGGCATTTTATCTGCAAAACTTCACCTTACACCTTATAACCTAACCCTACATAACCTAACTTTACAACCTTACAACCTAAACTTACAACCTCGCCTAAACCTTACATAACCTCTCAAACCTTACAAAACCTTACCTAACCCTACTCTTATGCACCTACCACCTATCAGAACATTGAACTCTTTTTTTAACTCTTACATATTCGTTGTTTGTTCCATTTGGTGTAAAACCCTGTTTGTTGTTTGTTGTATATAAATTTTGTTACACAAAAAGGCGTTCGTCTCCTTTCTTCAAAAGCTGTCACCCATCTCCCTACTGCGGTTGAAGTACGGTTTATTCTTTTACAAAACGTTGGAAAAACCGGGCTTTTCGGGGCTTATAAAAATTCCCAAAATTTATATTTCAACAATACATGCAATGAAACATTTCAAAACATTAGTGTGTTCTAATACTGTTCGTTAAATAATTCTGTGTGTGTGTGTGTTTGTGTGTGTGTGTTTGTGTATAACTAACACTAATACTACAAAAAAGGACTATTTAACAAAAGTGTCCTATGCGCGTTGACTAAGTATTTCTACTGTTTGTTTCTTTCTGTGGTTTGATGAAATTTCTGTGTTCGAGGCTGGAAAAAGTCTCACCGAAAAAGTATAACAACGGAGAGAATGGTTGCGTGGAGTATACATTTTCATGATGGTTGACTGTGGAAGTCAAATGTAAAAAGGAGGAAGAGTGTGTTGACTTTGTTAGTTGAAATTGAGAGAGTGAGAGTGTTCTCTTTGGAAGTCACACTGGAAAGAGTATGTTGACCCTGAAAATGAAAATGTGAAAAAGAGCTGTGTTGACTCTCCAAGTAAAATTGTGAAAAAGAGGTGTGAGTGTTGAAAGATTAGAGTATTTATAGAAAATTCTTGTCATGGAGTTGGCTCCAAAAACGAGGGAGAAAATTGAAGTTGCGGACGTCGTTTTGAGCACTAACCACGTGGTTCTCCTGGCCAATGGGTTCCCGAGACTGATTGTTTACGTGCGTTTGCCATCTTTGTTTCGGGAACAAGTGGCATAACGTCCATTTTAAAACATAGGAGTGTAAATCCTTTAAGTTCCAATTTAGCAAGCAACCAAAAGAATGTTTGTTAGAATACACAACGTACTAACAAGATTGTGTTCCTTTTTCACGTTAAAACGAATTAAAAATAAAGTTCTTATTCAAGGTTAAATTTTAGTTTTATTCGAACGATGGTAACATCATAATTTTAGATATTAAAAGTATTGGCTGAAAGGGTAGAGTGTTTGCCAATGGCCCGAGAGACTGTGGTTCAATCCCAGGTCGCATCATACAGAAGACTCAAAAAATGGCACTTGATACCTCCTTGCGTAACACTCAGTTTTATAATAAGGTACGTATCAAGGGTAAACTTGAGAAATCCAGGGAAAGGAGTTGCGCCCTCTCTTACATCTCGGTGATGTAGCTATTGAAAAGGAAACCTTCAGGTCGCCCTCGACTACGGTCACCAGCTTAACTTTTTACATGTCTAATTAATTTTTAATACATTTTAAAAATTTAAATTCACCAAAAGTTGACGACCTTATCTAACTTGGGGTTAGAAATTGAAAAGTGTTTCTAGAATTTTAGAATATTCTTAAAAAGTTTTTGCATGAAGTTAAAAACAAGAAACATTAATAAACCGATTAATGTAAAAATATTACACGTTGATAACAATGTCACTTACTATGGTATTGGAATTCACGTAGCAGGTCAAAATTATTGACAAGTCATTTTCTGCGTCACTTCAGGTGCATTTTAGCTTCCCATCCAAAATTATTATAACGTTTGTGATTGGCAGTTTGGCTAGAATTGCAAACCATTAAAAACTCTTTTAAGTATATTTTTGGTATTTAATCTTGAAAAGAAAATAAGCACATTAACATGGTTTTTGAATGTACAATTGAAAAAATCTCAGTGAAATAGCTACTTTTAATTTATTACTAAAAGAGTGAAATAGTAATTCTTTTTAATTGCCTTTTTAATATTTAGTTTTTTAATGCATAATCTATAAATCGTTCATTACCCCTAAATTTTCGATTTCTATAAGAACAAAAAATGTTTTTTTGCCTTATATTTTTATTTATTCAACTCGAATACAAGAAACGATACTGGAAATTACTAAAATGATTGTTACTGAAGATTTTCATACTTTTTCGACTAACATTGTATATATGTATGAACAGTTCTGTTTCTTGTTTTAGAGTTTATATTTTTTTGATTAGTGAAAATACTGTTTATTCAATAAAAAAATGATTTAGCCTGTGACTGGAGAAAAGTCAGTCAAAACCCAATGCAAACTTAAGCACCCCCACCACAAGAAGAACAAATATCGTTTCAGAATTATTTCTTTGATAATCCAAAAGTTAATTATATTTTCTATCAAAGCATAGTATTAAAAGCTCTCAAAACATTTTTGAGAATGTAACATTCACGTTTAGAGTACTATTTTCATTCAATTGCTCCCAATTTAAAACCTTCTTCTTTAGTAGAGTGTTCGCCAATGGTCCGGGAGACGGGTTCAATCCCAGGTCGAGTCATGCCAAAGACTCAAAAAATGGGACTTGATGCCGCCTTGCTTAATACTCAGCATTATAAGGTAAGGATCAAGGGTAAAGTGGAGCTATCCAGGGAATGGAGTTGCGCTCTTCCCTGTACCTCGGTGTAGTAGCAATTGAAAAGGGAACCTTCGGTTCACCCTCGACTAAGGTAGCCAACTTTACTTTATTTTCTTTATTTAATGTATACCTTCAGACTTTTTATGATATGCAAAAAGTATATACCATATCGTATATTTCCACTGTTTAAATAGCGCCATACGCTTGGAGGCGGTTTAAACTTAAGTGACGTGAAAACATTTTTATGATAAAATAATGTATTATAAAATTCATTGAAAATAAATGAATGTTGAAAATTTCATTAAAATCGGTTTATTCTCTGATTTTTGGCGGCTTTTTTTTCAATAAGGAGATATGATTTATTACAGTACAGTCAATGGCGGCCATGTTGTTAGTTCCTATAATACAACAAACTTTATGAAAGTGTAAAACCGAGAATGAAAAGACAAACAAAAATGTGCGTGTGCATATATTTAAACTCAACTTCTTGGGATGTAACATAAAGTCGGTTTGCTGAGAGCAAGCCTTCTGCAAAATAGGATGCTAAAAATAACTCAACTCCGTCGACATACCTTTTTGTGGGTACCATTACCCTTCAGACCAAGAGGCAGATGCAGCTTTAGGATAAGCTGCTACCACCATCACCATCACGACACGGTTTTTTTTACACCATACAGCATGAGTACCATGTGTGTGTTTGTGTGCGAGTCTATGGATGTGCGATACAAGGTCAGTTGTTTTAACAGGTTTGAATTCAGACTTTTCCTTCTCTTAGATCAGTTGCTTTACCAAGGCTAAAGAATATAGCCTGTCCGTTGGACAGGCTATATTCTTTAGCCTTGGTAAAGCAACTGATCTAAGAGAAGGAAAAGTCTGAATTCTTTATTCTTTAGCCTTTAATATTCTTTAATATTAGCCTTTAATTTAGCCTTTAATATTAATATTAATAATATTAAGCCTTAATATTAATATTAATATTAAGCCTTAATATAATATTAAGCCTTAATATTAATATTAATAATATTTAGCCTTTATATTAATATTAATAATATTAATATTAATTTAGCCTTTAATATTCTTTAATATTCTTTAGCCTTGGTACCCAGTGCTGGAGATAATATCGTTAAATGCATACCTTTTTCAAGGAACGAGGAGAATAGCAGCACAATATATATATATATATATATACACCAAAAAACTGGAAATGAATCTAACAATATGAAAATGTATGGAGACGAAAAAATACAAGGTCTTCGGAGGATAATTTTATTTATAGAAATATTTGCCAACATTAAACGTTCCTGTTTTTAGACCTTCATCAGAGCGTATATATATATATATATATATATATGACATAAAACCAACATTATACGAAATTTTCATGAGTGAGCTATCCTATACAAGCACTGCAATTTTCAGTTCTGACTGATAGATAATTCTGTGAGTTCATTGTTCGCTCTGTATGTAATTTTATCTATATATCTATCCACCAAAAAACGATTCATTACAAAGAGATTTTTATGAGTAAAATACATTTGTTAGCCATTTTTCTCTTGGGCCGATGGTCGGCTCTCGCTTTCATCACTGCTCTATCTTATTTTATCTTCGTCTCTGCTGAAATTTTAAATTTCTTGTACATTAAAGTTATCATACACTACTAGGAATTAACCTTCGGACTACAGACAGAAATTGTCTTGAACTTTCGGCTCTCTAATTAAAAGATGAAATCTATTTTCTAACTAGAATTGTAGTCGGTTTGCAATCCTCGAATGAGGACTTAGTTTTTAAATGCCTCTTGGGAGTCACGACATGTCAATTACAATGAGTTGACTTCAGCTAGTTATACGATTTCTGAATGTGACGGTTTAAATCTTTAAAAAAAATACACTTCATGCCAAATACAAAATTGGGCCAATATACTATTTAATAAAATTACAATACTCTACAATACTTAAAATAATACAGGAGGCGCTAAGTGCAACGGTTATCGTCGTTGGAAATGGAATTGATGACCCGAGTTCAAATCCTGGACGAGGGTTTTTTGCGTTTCACTTCGCGCTCGTGTGAAACGCATGAATTCGTCTGATCTCTCTCAGTCATAGGTAAATAGCAGGGTCGACTCAGTCGGCAACTAGTCTAGGAGAAGGAAAATTCTTAATTCAAACCAACAATACTCCGCTAAAAAAATTAACTTTGTGTCACATTCTACCTCTGTTGGAAGAGTTGGATAAATACCTACACTTATAATACTCTAACATAATATAATGATTTCCAAATCAATTTTCTAATGAATAAATAAGCTTTTGGAGTTATTGTAAGGGTTGAATGTCATTTTTTTAATCCTCAAAATTCTCAAAGAAATTCTAATTTGAATTCTTCATTTCTTTCCAAAAAGAATCATCAATATCATTATGGGCAGCAGTTACAACGAGTTCACGGGTTGTCAAGTTTAACATAAAAATCAGGGTAACATTATAATCAACTGTAAAAAAAAAAACTCTAAAAAAACAAAACAAAAAAAAACCCTCTTAAAAAACCCAGAACAAGCAAAACAATCAAAAACGAAACAAATACTATCGTAAACTTCAAGTGTCTTTTTTGTATTGTGAGTGTCCATATAAAAAAATATATATTTCTAAAACCGTTTCTTTTGTACACACAATATAAATCTGTTCATTGCATTGTGTGATCCAATGCTGTATTTATTGGACATAGTCCGAGGTGATATCACAAAAGTCAAAGAAAAAAAAAGAAAAGCTGAAATCAAGGTTTGAAGGACTAGACTAGCTTACTGTTGGAGGGGTGTGTTACTTTGGACCTTCCTTTGGATCTGTTCTCCCTATGCGTCTGGCGTGAAATCTAATTTGCCAGATCCTAGCAGATCACGAAAGCTCCATGGGTACCAGCAGACTCTGAACGCATCTCTGATTCCGGTCACTTTCTGACTAACTGACAGCGGATTCCTCTGACATACTCAGACTCAGATTCCCACAACTTTTTGTATCTCTTACTACCCTGAGTATATGAACGGGTTTAGTATTTTCTACTTCCAGGCCTTGGGTCACCCATTGACTGAACGTAAAAATATTACTAAACTGTATGTCTCTAGGACACCATAAAAAGCGTGACAATAAAATTGAAGTCTTTTAAGTTGCCATCTCTACTTTTGGAGAAGTGAATGAGTGGTTCACGCACAAATACATACGGCCAAACACGCATTCAACACACCCATGCAGATATATCCAGGACTCTATATGGATATACACATACATACATACATACATACAATCATACATATATACCTTGGGTCAACTCGCAAACATATACATATGTACATATCCGCATGTCTATACATACATGTACCTACACCTGTGCATATGTCTACCATGATATGCATATACACATGCATACACATACACATATATCTAACTCTATATACCACCACACCAAAGATTCATAGTGTCACAATATATATATATATATATATATATATAATGAGTGCCACTTTATTACAGAAGGCCATCTCCTTACTCCCACGCAAAAAGCGTCCGAGCGCATGCTTCTTAGACAACGTCACCTTGCAAACCCAGCCACATATGTAACAAGTAAAAGATCTGTCTTTTTCGTGTACTCTCATATGACTTTTTAGTCCTGCTGCAAACCCACATACTCTGTCACAGAATTGACACGAATTAACTATAAGTTGGTAAAGGAAGGACTTTTATAAAATCAGTCTTGCAATTATGAAATCTCATATGATTATCAAGTTCGACTTTTGACAAATAGACCTTACTGCAGTTATTACAAAGCTGTTCAGAATTCTAGAACGAGGTCAAGTTCTGTTTCCGATGTGCTCGTTTCAAGATGGAATGTCTGGTTCTCTGTACATCAAATGCTTTAAAATTATTGTGGATCACTTTTTACCAAATTGATCAATTTTCTGTCGCCTGCTCCCAATCTTCAATGTCTACACTG
Source organism: Sepioteuthis lessoniana (assembly GCA_963585895.1). NCBI lineage: Eukaryota > Metazoa > Mollusca > Cephalopoda > Myopsida > Loliginidae > Sepioteuthis > Sepioteuthis lessoniana. The sequence continues at coordinate 8,796 of CAUZXS010006642.1, forward strand.
AACTTCCAAAGGTTGTTTTTGAAGATATCCTTAAAATGTTTCTAATGTGATAATACCCGCTTCTGCAGCTCATTGCATAAGTTACTAAGTCCCCGTCGAGAACTTATGTGGGCTGGATCAAAGCGAGAAGCAGGTTCACAAAGAAAAGAACAAAAATTCAACAACTTGTGGTTAAAACGTCAAGGGAAGATGGGGAGCGTGTAACACTTTGTGGATAATTAATTCTAGTTTGAGTTTCGGCTGGCAAAAGATTATCTTAACTAACTGGGTCCGGCTGGTAATGTCGCTGTTCGTTGTTTCTTTGTCCCGGCCTAATCAACTTTCCTCGAACCCAAACTAAGTCTGACTGCTTGGACCCAAAATGCACCTGTATATATACAGAATGTTTCATTATTATTTCCGGCAAATGGGACACCCACGAATAAACCCATAACTCTTTTGGGAGCCATTTCTCTCTTAAAAAACTGGACATAAAATTATTTCCTAGACTGGCCGTCTCCGATACAGGGACATCAAATTCAGACCCTTTTAAGTTTTTGACCAGTACCTGACAAGTACTTAACACTTACCCACGTCCGTGGCCATATGTATAAACATTTTCTTATCTAGATTTCCTTAATCTAGTTAATGGGTTTTCCTAACATTTGAAATTTGATACCCAGGCCGAATCTAACTCATCTTGCCACATATATATGTGTGTATATGTGTGTGTGTGCATGTAGGTGTGTGTGTGTGTGTGTGCACACATGTGCGTGGGTGTATACATATATATATACATACACACACACGCACACATGTATGGGTGCACACACACACACACGTGTGTATACATGTATGTGCATATATCCAACTCATAGTGTCACACTAAGCTTTATGTCTAAGGCATTTACCACGTTGTAACCCATCATCAATCAACTACTAAGGTAACCTAACATCCTCCATCCTAGTAAGGTGACCAGCCCAAAGCATCTGATAGCGTATGAGAAGCATCTCAATACTGGATGTATTGGCTTGTTGAAGAGAAATGGGCTTGTGTTAGAGAATTGCCATATTCCCTAGACAAGCTTAATTGCCAAGGTTTTAATGTGACGACGATATATAATTCAAGTTTCAGAAGGATATAAACAAGTAGATAAAACGCATGATTCATAGTCTCTCATCTTGATTTCGATAGTAATGCCTCTGTCAGATCGTTTACGATTTTTAATCTTTCCGAAGACTTGGCTGGCTTTTTCGATCCTTAGATTTATTTCAGAATCAAATGACCCTTCCCTAGAGCGAGTGCTACAAAGGTAGACGAAATAATCGACCATTTCCAATCTGGTACCCTGAACAAAAATGTTAGGTTCGACGTGGGAATGACTTTGGTCTTCTTCAGGTCGATGGTAAGTTAGAAAGTAGTGCATTTTCTGGAGAAGTCCATTATAACTTGCATGTCTTCTTCAGTGTGAGCAATGAGGTCAGTATCATTAGCATAGAGGAGTTCCCGAATAAGGGTCTAAAATATCTTCAATATATATATATATATATAGGCTGATTTATATATATATGTATATAGGCGGATTTACTGTGGAATTAATGAAGGATAGGTTTCAGATCTCCTATTCCATGAAAAGCTCCAGAAGTAATATTAGTCCACATTGTTCAATTTTTGTTGCTCTACTGTATGATTTTTTTTTCTTTTTCTTAATATCAACTTTTAGAACGCCGAACACCAGACATCTGTGTCCCTCTTCTCCGAGCTACTCTCTAAACAGCATCTGATGGTTAGGCTCCAGTTCAGGAAATTTTGGGAGTGTAAAGAAAATTTTCATTACCATTATCCCCAGGTTTACTCTGTCCCGGTATTGTGTTAGTATAGCGTTTATTCTAAGGCTAACAGCAACAAATAAATGAATTAATACTTCGTTTAATTCTAACAATTTATTAACCAGCACATGAAACAATGATTAACAGTCCTTCCTGTGTATAAAGTTGAGTTTAAGGGACTTACCGGCGTGCTGAAAAAGATATCTGGTATCTTAGGGTTGTCTCTCTGGGAGATTTTTAATGTCACGGAACGCCTGGTGGAATCTATCTGACCGGATTTTGGATTATGCGCCAAGACTTCTGGGCTCATCACGTGATTAGTATATCCAATCACAGAGAACCTCTCTTTCATTCACTCCATACACAGGAATTACCATTTTAATGACCCAACACTGGAAAAAAGAATACTTAATATCACATAATCGTGTGTAAAAATAAGAATAAAGTCAAATAATTCTCCAGAAACAATTACACAATAAGTGTAAATATTAACGTACAATGAATACGGTTCTCTGACCTCTAGGCATAAAACACCCCTATACTGATATGCCGTTATAATCACTCAGTCAATCAATGTAAATATATTCAATGTAAAATAATTAACATTTTTTACAAAAAATTTTTTTAAATAAAGAAAGAATTTTATATACCGTGTCCATTACATTTATTATTAGGAATTGGAAGACACGTCACTTCCGATCATATTTGTAAAAAATAAAAAAAAGCCTTCATACTTAATTCAATATCAGTGTTTTAAGAGCCTATATGATTTAAGTTCATTTTAAACATTATATTAAATATCTTTGACCTATAGTGTGGATCCTAACAGGTTTTACCCATTCAGTAGAGTAAAAAAACAAACAAATAAAAAACAAGCATTTCATTGCTTGCGATTTGGGAATTAACTTCCTCGTCTGCCAAGGAATTTCTGCTAATGACCACTAGATTTTGTTGTCATGACAAAAGGGTCTTGCAAAGGTGCAAAGAAATGATTTTTTTTTGTTCCCAGTTATGGTCTAGGGACAAGACCTGTTGTGGGGATGTTTTTGTCCCTAGTGAACCCTGTGTCGTACTGAATACAACCCGACAGAATACTATGTGACATACAATGCTCTAAACTTACTTAACTAATACAGGCATATCTAATAATTCTATACAACAAAGGAACTCTTCTCAAATATGGAAGTCTCTCATAAACTTTTACATCTCTTAGAACCTTTACAGACGCATACGTACGATAAGGTTTGGTTTGGTGTTTTTGTTTATGGGATATCAACCTTTCTGGGTTATCTAATACCAAAGCAATTCTTGTAGAATAACAGTATTAGTATTAGTTAACCCATAGCTGGTGTAGGATAAGGACTTTTCTACTTACACATTTTCAATCACTCTTTTTTATTCTTATTTCTTTATTTTTTTGCTATTCTATTTATTTGCCTTGACAATCAATATGTTCAGCAGTTGTACGTAATTGTTCTTAAATTTATTCTTGAGAAGAAACAATATTTCTCTAATATTCTTACACAAAATGGTACCTCTGACGCTAGCTCATCGATAGATCAATCCATTTTATAAACAACAATCTTTCTGAGAGGTCCTCTACACAATCAGTTCAATAATTTTTCATTTATGCGAATAATCTATTAAAGCCTTAAAAATACACTGTCACAATTTGCTCTAGAAGGTAAACAGTAAAAAATTTAACAGAAGACTCAAATCAGAGTGGTGGCTGCAGAAACATTCTTACCACTTTTTATAGACAATTGTTGAACTGGTCCTTCCGTTTCCTTAAAACTGAAAAACCAATTTACAACATATTCTAAACATATAATACGAATATAATGAATATCATCAATTTTACCTATATTCTATAAAAAAATATATTTTAATTACCAAGAGCCCTTTATAACATTTCAAGCTCCAGAACTCCAAAAATGTCGATCGCCCACAGTGTGTCTGCTGAGCTAATGTAAGCCACCTGTTTCAGCTCAATATACCGACGGGCAATTCATAATCTGCCTTTTCGTTCCAAACCCGACTCAATTTATATCCACGAAGCGTTAAGGAATTCTTGCCTCTCAAATTTTGCCAACAGTCTCCAGTCCTCGTTTAGAATGCCTTTGTTTATTCTAGACGAGTGGGTTTCATTTGAAAATATTTACGTTGATCTTTGAAACATCATCTCATATTTCGTTATTAATGATTGGTATAATGAATGCATAAAATAGGAAAAATTCAACTGCTTTGAGGATCCCCTCCGAGAAAAATAAAAAGATTGAAAGTCAGATATTTAGTCAGACATTTTCTTTAATTTTTTTTTTCTTATTTTTTCAAAATAAGAAAATGAAAAAAAAAATAAAAGAAAAATAAGAAAAAAATTTCCAATCGGAAAAAAGTAATGAAAAGAAAAAAAATCTGTTGAATCCTTAACAATTTCCAAAAAGAAAAACGAACGTTTGATTTCCTTTTATGCTTTGTATAAAAGCATAAAAGGAAATCAAACATAGACAATCAACATTCAGCATTTATCTTTTTCTTTGGGGTGGGGGAACCCCCTATACACAACCCAGTACCCATATCTCTGTGCAATTCTACGTTATACAGCTTGGTTTGAAGCTCTATATTTGCCCCCTCCACGTTTTCTTTTTCTTTTTTAAAAATGAAACTCATTTTCTTCCTCCTTTACAACTTTTTCTTTTTTTTATACCTCCTTTCTTTTTCAATTATCCATCGTAAATCTTCTGCCATTCTCTTCCCTTTTCTTATCATTGTCTTTCCTCTTGCTCAAAGTTTTTATTGTTATATAATTAAAGAATGACTTTTTTGATATTAATCATTTTTCATTAATTATATGTTATAATTCACTTTGGTTGGGCTTTGAAATATTTGGGTTAAGAGCCCAGGTGCATAGTCAATTGGTGCAGTTTACGCTCGCACACAAAGGATATGACAATCACCATAGTCATAATAAACCCCCAGACAGGAAATGGGGCTGGAGTGTGGATGACGTCATGCCCGGCAGAGATGGTCCTGAGAATTTTAGGATTTTGAAAAAGAGTCAGTTGATATTGGATCATGGAGGCATAGAGTTGAGTTCCTGCCATTGAGGCGAGAGTTAGGTTTGGGTCGTTGAAGATGTAGTTGGGTTTTTAGGATCTCTACAGACAGAGATCTTAAACATCACAAGATGCGCCGCGCGTTGGGGAGGGTTAGCATAGTAAGAATTGTGTCTCTCTACTCGTGTCGAAGAACCGAAGTCAAAAACTCATAAACCGTTCGTACCTGGGACAACAGAGTCCGCCTCTTTTTGTATCTGTATCACTGTTATTATTGACATCACCAAATTACACAACATTATATCTCCATCCCCTCTTTAACCCTCTCTTTCCTTTCGTCTTTCTTTCCTCTTCTCCCACCCTTATCTTGGTCATCATTATCATAATCAACTTCATCATCATAATTTTTGTCATCATTGTCTTTGTCGTCTTCCCAATCTAAAATCACGAACTTGTTTCTCCCTGTTTTCTTTAATCAATACAAAGGAAATGTTTTTGAAGAGAGAGATAGAGAGAGAGAGAGAGAGAGAGAGAGAGAGAGAGAGAGAGAGAGAGAGAGAGAGAAATCAAAAAGAAAAGCACCACGGAAAAAGATTTATGAGAGAATTCGTCCATTCTAATGAGTTTTTCTTTTTAATCAATGAGCCTTATCACTTCTTTAGTATAAAAAATATTGTAAAACTTCTCAGTAGGGACAATGAAAAATTTAAAAAAGATCTAAACTGACTTCAAAACCTTTTGACTCCTAAAGATAAAAAAAAAAAAAAAAAAGATTGGAAAGAGACAAAGAGGGAAAAAAATTCTTCCCTTCCATTGCGGTACCCACAAAACCATGCACACGACTATAAAAAGTTCCGCTCAACAGTTCCTCTTTTCTTCCTACACGATGTTTCATTCGTTCCTTTCCCTTTTCTCTCTTCCTCCTTTTCCTTCTTTTTTTTTTAAATAGAAATAAAAAACATCTCTAGCGTGTTCGTATGAGGGTGATTTTTTTCACATACACGCGCCCATATATACACTTTTTCCTTCATGATGATTCGTTCTTTCGTTCTTTTCTCTTTCTTCCTCCACCTACGTGTGTGACGTTTTATTCTTTTCCTTTTTCTTTCCTCATCTCTTACCTTTTTTAATTGAAAAAACAAAATAAAACAAAACGAACAAAACAAACAAAGAAACAAAAAAAAAAAACTTCTTTAGTGTTCTTCAAGTGTGAGGAAATTTTTTCACATACGTGTCCACATACGTGTCTTCTTCTTTTCCCTTTCTTCTCTCTCTTCCTCCATGTACGACACTTCGCTCTTTCCTTCTTTCCATTTACCTCTCTTTCTTCCCCTGAATGATTTTCGGCTGTGGTGATTTCTTCTTTTCACTCATTCGACAGATCTTCAAGAGTCGATCCTTGGTCACGGGCACCAATGTGGGAATACGACTGGGTCATGCATCTTCGCAGAATGAAAATCTTCTGATTATCGTCTGGTCCCTCGTTGTGTTTGCTTTCTCAGCAAGTCGAGTCGAGATACATGTGTCCAGGACGGTTCCACCAGGAAAGAACAAGGTGAAAACAGAAAGTTGAATAAATGTTTAAGAGATGAAGCAGTTTGCTTGATATTTCGCAACGAAATCTTCCTGTCAAAAAACTTCTCAGCCTATCTGCATGTATATCACTGTTCTCCATTCTCAGGTCCCTCCTATCTCTTTTGTATCTGTTCTCTCAGCCCATTTCTGTATCTATAGTCCCAGATATCTGTCCTCTGGTCGTATACCTTCTGCATCTGTCTCTTTTCCCTTCTAGTAGCCGACTAACTGTTTTTCATTCCCTGGTCCCTCCATCTCTTTTGTATCTATATTCTTCTACGTCTGCCTCTTACCCCTTCAAGTAGCTGACTCACTCTTCCGACTGACCCTCTTGCAGAGGCGAACATTCCCACATCCGAACTCCTGGCCACCTCATTTTACACCAGTCCTTTTCTGGTCTAAACTACGAAAGTCCGTCACCATCCTTATTTAGAGCCCATAAACACAGTAGCAGACAGCCGGTCTCCATGAGACCCTAAAATGTGATAATAAATTTTTTAAGTCGTTTTGTCTGACATCTGAGTTTTATTCTAGTTGGGCTGAATCAGTGATTTCAATACAAATATGTCTCGGTCTCTATTGCACACACACACAGACATGCACCTTCACACCCACGGTCAATCCTTAACCGCACACACGCATATACCCACATTCGTGCGCGCGCGCGCGCATACACACAGGCTCTCTCATAGAGCTAAGCTCGTAGTGTCACATGGCTAATTGGCCTTCTGAATCTATGACTAGCATTAACCAGCAGCGAATGTCTCGACTTGTGTGCAACCTCACCATCTCCTATTCCTAACTAAAAAAAAACCCTGCCGAGTGGGAAGCATGGAGAAATCGCGCTCACCGGCTGTGTAGCTTCGGCCACCTGGCATTCATGCTGGGTAGTAACAATAACAAGCATAGATTCCCATTGCACAAAATCTTCGGATCCAGCGAATATACGATCAGCAAGGTCACCTAGCATACGTGCCAAGAGACTTAATGATGACTAACACAGTTCACATTGCAGTTGGCCTTTGGGCCTAGTGAACCTATGACTAGCAGCACACGAGTTTCGGCAAAACCCCACTGTAAAAAGAACTTGTGTCAAATTCTGCTTGGTGGAAAGCATGGATAAAGCACGCTAGACAACTGCGTGGCTTCCGCTGCGGCCTACCTGGCATTCGTGCCGGGCGAAAATCAATGGCAAAAAAAAGAAAAAAAGAAAAAAAAGATCCGCACTGTATCTGAGCATACGTTCTCATAGCAACAAGCTTTAGGTGGACCACCTAGCATTTGAACTGAGTGGCTGGAATCAATGGCAAGCACAGACTCAGATTGCAATGGTATTTAGGCCAAGTGAATCTATGACCAGCTTTGACCTGTAGCACATGACTCGTGCGTGACTTCTCTCTCCCATAATCTCCACAATACAAAGACCTTATGTCAAATCCTATTTGGTAGGAGGTACAGAGCTGCTAGCCGGCCTTAAAGTGAAAGGTATTAGTTGCTCTTCTATGGTCATTTACCCTGACTAGTACCATACCCACAGCAGACGACGCCGCAGTCCTGCTCGAATCGACAGAGTCTTATTCGCTGATCTTTTGCCAAAGCACCCGGTGGGCATCGCAGCAGATGCCCAAGGTCAAGCAGCAGCGTCCCAGACTTGCTCCAGCTTCCTCATTTTACACCAGTCCTTTTCAGGTTTAAACTACGAAAGTCCGTTACCATCCTTATTTAGAGCCCTTTTCAGTGTAGTGTGACTTGCCAGCAATACGAGACACGACGGAGCAGCAAACTGGTTCCTGCATCTCAGCACGCTGATGTCCTCAAACCCAGAGTTAGCCGATTCCTGCATCTTAACATGCTGACGTCTCCATTCAAGTAGCAACATCCACTCCTGCAATAAAACAGACACGCCCAGCAACTCAAGATACAACTTTGGTAAACGAGCAGACCAACAAACACTTCTTGTGTTTCAATTCGCCAAATAAAAGCTTGGTATTTCAATTTACCCTTTCGTTGAAATTCACTTTCGTCAGAACTAGTCAATACCTACAGACTGTAATAACAGTGAGGCCAGAGGTTATTTGCCCGAAACCATTTTTGTAGGGGTGAGTTACCTGCCCTTAGACTTGTTTTTTTAGTTGTTGTTGTTGTTATAAAATAAATGAAACACCTCGTATGTTGATAGCAGTGCTGATGTGTTGCTTCCTTATTTGATTAGAAGTTATCTCATGTCTAAATGACTAACTGCGCTTTCCTGAGAGAAAAAGGTATGGCTCCTCCTTTTTAAGCGCTTAAGTCAACAAATTCCGAATACCTCTTACCTATGTCGTCCTAGCCTAGTTTTTGTCACTTTACTTTAATCATGAAAAGTTTGCGGGATCGATATATCTACACATCACCGCAACAGACTCGGCATTTCATATCAGTTCGGGTCCTGCCCGTAAAAGAAAGAAAGAAGAAAAAAAATTACTTGTAATACACCATCCGCTGTATTGGTATTATCGATAAGTTTGGTAAAAAAAATCTTCATACCAAATTCTAATACATATCTTAAGAGTTAATGTATTGATGTAGTTCAAAATAATGAAAAGCATTATCTCAAACAGATCTATTTAACCCACAGAGTTGACCCCAACAACTTTTTCGCTCAAAAGACAACGATTTTAACAGATACAAAGTTTACTGTCAAAGAAAGAATGGGAAAAACCCGGTTTGGACTATATCAATAATAGAAACAAAGATAAAAGGGGACAAAAATATCTCGAAACACTGGCTTTAACATCAAATTGAACCATTCTCAAAACGCGGCTTTGAAATAGAATGGACAAATTTGGGTAAAAACAAATATCTAAATAAATACCCAAGCTTGTTGCGGAACCGATAAGCGTGTCGACCCCGCAAATGTTTTAAATTTAATGCGTGCGAGTAGTGACAACCAAAGACAATGAAGGGGGCAAAGAGGCAAGGTAACATATACAACAAAGTGACGATTTATTGCCGGAATTACAAACGTGGAAGTAAAGTCCGCGGCGGTTGTATGTGGTCTTCAGCTAGGGTGGGTTATGTCAATAGCTGGTATGGTCGAGTCGTGGTTGTGCGCAGCTGGACGTTCGACAAGGGTAGCTGGCGTAGGTCGAGTCGTGGAGATACAGCTAGATGTGTGATGCGGGTAAGCTGAGATCGGTCGAGTTGTTGAATACAGCTGGACGATCGTCGCGGGCAGCTGAGATCGGTCGGGTCGTTGAATGCAGCTGGTCGATCGTAGCGGGAAGCTGAGGTCGGTCGAGTCGTTGGTAAATCGATGTCCCGGTTTTGACAGTTCGTTGGGTTAACCGGGGGCGTGTCGATTTGGTTGCTAGCCTGTACAGCGAGTCGTACGTAGGCTAGTTGTTGCAATGCTAGGGCAGTCCGTAACAGCGAGTTGTTACGTGGACTAGATGTTGCATACGAAGTCGAGCGAGCGGATCGGTGAAGCTAGGGCTTTGTCGTGCCCCTAGCTGTGCGAACATATCGTTTACGGTGGCTATGGCTTTGCCGTGCCAAAGCCGTGCGGACGTGTCGTTGACGGTACCTATGGCTTTGTCGTGCCCTATAGCTGTGTGGGCGTATCGTTGACGGTAGCTATGGCTTTGTCGTGCTAGATAACTGTGCGGGCGTATCGGGCGGTAGCTAAGTCTAGCGCGCCAAAGCTGTGCGAACGTATCGAGACGATAGCTAAGGCTTGCGCGCCAAAGCTCTGCACTGTCGAGCGAACGGGCCAGGAGACCGAGGCTAAGATTGGCGTTATCTTAGCGCTGCGCAGATAGTGGAGCGGTAGCTAAAGGCTAACCTTTGCCTTTAGCGCTGCGCAGCCAAACAGACGAGCGGAAACGAGCGATGGTTAAGACCGGTTGGTCTTAATGAGTCCTCTTCGTGTTTGCCTCCAGGCCGTCTATTTCGACTAGCGGTTAAGGACCGTCAGAGATACTCCAACCCGCAGAAGGCGACCTCTCGTGGCCCTTAAAAGGACCGTTAGCGCATATCGATGTGATGGAAAAAAAAAGGTTGAATCTGCCACTAGAAGTGGCGGTGAGGTGAATGCAACCACGATAACTTAGGATTCGAGCCTCGTGGAGCCGAGTGGCCCCTGAGAGCGTCCGCGTAGACCTCTGTTTATTTGTCGCTACCTCCTACCAGACATATGGTCAAAAGCCCGAAGGCCGATTAAAGTGGGGATAAAGGGGAGGGGAAGGTCGGGAACGAGCAGAGACTCGAACCCTGCAGGTCTATGCTGCTCATCGGCTCAATTTAAAACATTCTATCCACGCTTAACAAATAACTTAAAAGTGTAGATCATAAAATGGTCAGCTCAGAACACTGGAATACGAAAAATAATTTTCATTCACCGAATGGATAAGCTACAGTTTATCTTCTCGTCGCAACTTTTAAAAATAATTTCAACTAAAAATAAATTTTTTCACAGGAACTTTTCTTCTTCTGATGTCGTTTAATCAAAACTAGTTAAAAACATTTAAAAAATAAATAACAACAAATAAATATTCTTATTTATTTTATCACTTCTGCTCATATCTATCTGTCCACACACACACACACACACATATATATATACGGGATCTGAGAGTTTAATCCCCTGAATGAACGCAACGTATCCCTCAGACAAAAATTTATGCCCGAGCATGTTTAGACATATTCCAATTGTCGCTTTCTTGAGAAACAGTAGACGAATCTATATCTTTATATGTTAAACAGCAAATGAATGAATGGAATCTAAAGCTGCGAGTTAACGTCAAGTTTTATGAGAAGATTGGTGAAAGTGCTAGTGAGACGCCAGCCCAATTAAAAATGGATTATGGTGAATATGCTATGAAGAAATCGAGTATTTTTAGTGGCACAGGCAGTTCAAGATAGGTCGAAAAGATGTGCACGATATAGAAATAAGTGGGCAGCTAAAAACACGAAAAACATGCAAATGTGAATAAAATCCGAACCTTGACCCACAACCGATCGAAGATGAAGTGTGCAAATGATAGCGTAAGAACTGAATATAAATAAGGAAACAGTACAGCAGATTCTTATAGAGGATTTGGGAATGAGAAACGTTTCCTTAAAGATGGTAATTGGAATCTTGACGCTTCACATTTCATCTGATCTTTTGGATAAGGCAGAGATGTTTTACTGGATCGATGATCCTATTTACCCAACTCCTCCGCTCGGGCAGGATATGACACAAGGTCAATTTTTCAGCGGAGTTTAACAGGTTTGAATACAGAGTTTTCCTTCTCTTAGACTAGTTGCCTACCCAAGGCTGAAGAACCTAGTCTGTCATACTATTTACTCATAGCTGGAGGGAGAATAATTGGATTCATACCTTCCCCAAGGGTATTAGTGCTATGTGAAAATGCAATCAGTCTCGTCCAGGATTTGAACTCGTGCCGCCGTGTCCATTTCCTACGACGATAACGACTACACCTCGGGCACCTCCGATGATCGATGATGAAACGTGGTGTTTTCAATAAGACCTGTAAACAAATCGCAAGAGCATACAGTGAAAGAAAAAAAAATCACTCTACCCCCTATACACGTCTCATTCGCAGTTGAGTGATGGTTTGTTCTCTCGAGGTTTTGATAAACAAAACTGAGTCGTGTTCCACAATTAACAACAGAAAGAATATGAACAACGCAGACAAAAGAAATTCCACAACAATGAGAATGTTTCAACGGATAATTTTTATATAACTAAAAAAATAAACGAGAAAAATATCACAATAACAAAGTTCGAGTGTTCGTTATGTATTTGTGCGTGCGGTTGTGTATAATACAAACACGGTGGTAGTCTACTAGGTTCGTTACTGATCCTTGTTACATCCTGGTATCAAGAGTTGTGTGCCCTTGTTTTTACTGCAGTTGATTCTTACACTTAGTAATAAATGGCTAAACCTACGAGACGTGTTCCCTTGTGGTCGGTGAGAAAGCCCTAAATGAACGGACCCAACTAAAAAGATAAAACAGGTCAATTTATTTTTAGATGTGAAGAAACATCCTGACTTAAAGATTGTTACAAGTTGTAATGCATGGGGTACGTGATGACTTCAATAAGTTTCCATACCTTTTTTGTACGGGCATTTAAAATTGTCGTAGACTCTTGAAAATTCAGTATGTTATTGCTATACATCTTATGAGATGACTGACCAGTTTTTATGATTTCAGGTTCAAAGGAACAGCCACTGCAGGAATTGGAATACACCCCTACTAAAGCCTGATTGTCACAGCCGGTGAATTTCAAAAATGCAATTTGGACATGAGGACACTTTAGAAGAACGATATGCAATAAAATTCTATTTTAAATTTGGAAAAAATGCCACAGAAACCTATGGAAGGCTTCAGACTGCTTTTCGACCATCTTGCATTAATCAAGCATCAGTTTTTGAGTGGTATAAGAGATTCAAGGAAGGCAGGGAGTCTGTGAGGGATAATGAGAGGTGTGGGAGGAGTAAGGAAGTCAATACACCAGAGTTGATTGGCCAAAGGGTTAGGGTTAGGGTTACTATGTTGAGGTTTTAAGGGAGTTCAGAAAGAGATTCCGTCAGAAGAGGCCAGCACTCTTCAAAGCGGGTCAGTGGTATTTCCACCAGGACAATGCACCAGTCCACAACTCCATCCTTGTCACAGACTATTTGAACAAGATGGACATCAAGACAGTTCCTCACAGTCCCTATAGTCCAGACGTTGCTCCCTGTGACTTTTGGTTATTCCCTAAGCTCAGAGGCTGTCGTCGTTATGATACAATTGAGGAGATGAAAGGGGCTGTGACGAAGGTCATTGACCCGCTCACACAAGAGGACTTCCATGGGGCCTTCCAGAAGTTGTTGGAACGGTACAACAAGTGCATTGCAGCCGGAGGAGATTACTTCGAAGGGGACTTGAGTTTCATGTGTGTACTATCAATAAAAGTGTCCATACGAAAAAAGTCTGGAAACTTATTTAATGGTCCTCGTATAAGGAGGTTTTAGGTTGTGTGGAGAAATTGTGAAGATGGTAACCGACTTCTTCTTATCCCCATTCACTTCTTATCTTCTTTTTGTTTGTTGAAGCTACAAAAGAATGAATAACGAAAATAAAAGACAGATATTTTAAAACTCAATTTATATTACCAGGTTTACGACTATTTTGTGGAGAATATATGTTTTTCCTGAATCAGTAGAAATAGCCGTGCCTCTCGGTCGAGGTGTTTGAGAAATCTCAGCAATTTGTGAATCGTTTGTATAGCATATATGAAGTTTAAGTGTCTGCCATGTGTGTCTGTGTGTTAGAAGACATGACGCGCTGCCCAGCTGACACGTGAACTCCAAGTGGCTGCCGAGAGAAAAAGGAGCCATCCGTCTTAATCGGGGTGGTCAAGGAATATGAGATGGAGTTTGTTTGGTTTTTTTTGGTGCCAGGAAACCCTTCTTTTCGGGCATGCACGGATTACGCTTCTTGTCAAGTTTCAGCTACGTTTCGCTTTCATTAATTCTCGCTAAACGTCTTATTGCACCTTAAAACATTACAAGGGAATTTTGGAAATTCGACTACAGTTAATATTTTCTAACCTCGAAGTCTGTTTTTCCGATATCTGAGGGGGTATGAAAACGAGGGACTTGGTGTGGTATGTGAAAGTGAATTGGATACCCCCTTACCAGCGTCGGAGATCAGTCTAGCCCCAAATTAACCCCCACATTATTTGCCAGTTTACCATATGCCCGAAATAGGAGTCTTGACTAGGACTGATTTTGTCGAGGGTCAAGTGCCAGACTGCCATCGACGTCACATGCACATAAAATGGACTCTTGTCCTGGGATAATTATTTATGCAGCGTCACAGTTTCTTCTGAAAATCTAGGCGCATACATTGCTTTGGAGGAGGTATGAAAAATTAAGATAGATATATGTTATTCAAATCATATTTTTAGACAGCAAATAGGCTGGTACAAAACGTCAGCGTTATAGCATTTTCAATATTAAATAGGTTATTTTTTCTTTAAACTTCATATTCTCGTCCTGAGAAAGTGACCATTCGCACGTGGTAACCATATTTAGTTCTAAATATTCGAGAATTTAGAAGTAATTATTTGAAATTCCTTTCACAACAATAAAGCAAAAAATAAGGGAATGCTTTTATTTGCAAACTTCTCTAGTTCAAAGAATAGAACAAAAAAACCAATCCCCATTATACAAAAATACGTCGCTTAACAGTCGATGGAGAGAGAAAAAAATACTTGAACTGCTCCGGACAAAAACTATTGTACCATTGCTGTATCAAAGAGGTTTTTTCAACTCCGTCGTGACCCGCGTGGTAAAAAGTTGACGAACGCGAAAACTCTATTAAACTACTCAAAGGTTAATTTATTACAAGGTAGCAAGTAGTCACCGGGAAAAAAGTTGTATTGAAACATGAGACAACCACGTCAACAAGACAATTATAAGCAACATATCCTAGTGAGAAAAAGATGAACAGACAGAGACCTTGAATTTTTTCCTGGTTCTAACACGCTTGTCCGCTGGGTCTAACGCCCTCTTTGGAGCGCACCCACAACTTGGAACTCGTAAACTTTCTTCTTCTTACATCTTCGTGGCTCGTATTCTACTGACGTCTTCACCTTATCACATCACGCTCAACTCTCGAAAGGACACGAGTTGTCCTCTCACTTCCACCTATCGTATCGTGCGGAGGGACAATCGCTTCCGCTCATGCGTACAAGAATTTCGGACCTCCAGTTTTCCTGAGTCATTTATAACTACAAGAGCCTCGGCCTAGCCGTTCGGAGACTGTCTGCTTTTTTATTCATTCATTTATTTATTGAGTCAATTTTCTATGAGCTGTTCAGTTACGTTACACTATTTCTCTTCTACCGAGCCATTGGACTAATGGGTAGAGTGTTCACCAATGATCCGGGAGACCGGGGTTCAATCCCCAGGTCGAGTCATGCCAAAGACTAAAAAAATGGTACTTGATGACGCCTTGCTTAACACCCAGTAATATAAGGTACCCAGTAATATAAGGTAAGGATCAAGAGTAAAGTGGAGCAATTCAGGGAATGGAGTAGCGCCCTCCCCAACATCTCGGTGTAATAGCTATTGAAAAGGGTACCTTCGGGTCGCCCTCGACTAAAGGGAGACGACTTTATTTATTTCTCTTCTGACGAATAACCACCCAAATTTAGGAATACCGCTTAATTTTCGAAAAATGGTTGAGAACTCAAAATTCAGCCAATGCCCGATTGCCACGACAAGAAAATTCATAAACATAGCTGTTGCCAAGAAAACAGAATTTTTACAGAAAAAATAAATTCGTATTTTCCTCATAAGTCAACGCCATTTACAAAACATGAAAATAAAATATTGATCAACTTTCTACATATATTTTTTCAAAGTATCACTAAGGGTTCAGTTAAACGCCTGTCATTTAACACACAGTTAAACGATCAAACAGTTCAATTTCGAATAATTTACTTTAGCATATCAACAGAATTAAATTGTTCCAAGTATTGCTATGTATCACTAACAATTCAATTAAAACATCAGTCATTTTTTCACACACAGTTAAATGATCAAACAGCTCTATTTCAAACAATTCAATTTGGCATAAGTAAACAGTTTAAATTTCAGACAATTCTATTTGATCCATTGATAGGACCCTATCAGGTGCAACCACTCCGAGCCAGAGTGAACCTGAGAGCAGTGGCAATGAAAGGGTACTCTGCATTCCTCAAAGCCCCAGTATTAATGAAGCCTCGCCATCAGATTATTTAATGTCATATCCAGGACACTCGTTGGGGGAGTCTTACCCCTTTGCAGAGATGCAGTCAATGTATTCTGCAACCCCGGCCAACTTGGCCAATGTGTGTGTGTGTGTGTGTGAAGTCAGTCAACTGGGACTATAGAGGAAATAAACTAAAATCTGAATTTCCTGTCTACAAATACAACACAAATCTATGAAAACAATGCGAAGAAAGGATTTTTTGTTGACAAGAAGAAAATGAAATTAAAATAATTATACATTTATATACATATGAAACTTTATAATTTACAAAGTAATTTTCAGCTTTGTTGTGGTGTGAACGTAAGAGACCAAAAGTTCACAAGTTTTTCCATATATTCTCGTTAAGAAGTAGTATCAGTCCATATAATGTGTGTATATGTGTGTGAAGCACATATTAGCGGAGTGTATGTTTGGCTGCTGGCTGAATGTGTTGGTGGATGAGTGCAGATATGTGAAATCTGATTGTGGTGGTTCCAAAAGAAAGTGAACTGATAGAAAGATGGTAAGACTTATTTTCGCCATGACTGTGAATATTTGAGGGGGTGCTGGGAAATCGCAATTCACTGGTGTGTTGTCATGGTAACGAGATGGAAATTTGTGTTTGCATGTCCATGTAGCAAACAGTGTGTGTCGTTGTTACTAGAAAGGAGTCTTGTCAAACTCTCGCACATTCAATCGCTGGTTTCGTGTGTGTGAGTTGCCGTCGAAAACGTGAATAAATAGATCTCTTGATATCAGGACCGGCTCCAAACAAAAGTTTTTATATCTGCGCGGGGAATCACCCAGCTGCAAGTTTATTTGGAGTTCAGCAGGACAGACGTAAGCGAAGGCAGAGCACATGACGATCAGATTCCAAAAACCACTTATTTAAATTTGCATCCTAATTTTCTTCTGGTTTGTGCAAAAGTTTTTGCTTTGGGATTCTCATTTGCATTATGAGTGTGTGTGTGGGGGGGGTCTTATTTATTTGTGTTTCAGCTATTGGTTGTAATATATAGGATTTTACATAGACTTAACTATGATCTAATTTGATATTGTAGTAATTCAGAAGTGTAAATTTACTGGCATTTGAAGAGAATACAATTCTTGATTATTTGTCAGGAAGTGTATTTTAGAGAGAAGAAACCTGAATGTTAACATACAAAAAAGTTAACATCGTAATTGGTTTTTAAACAATTATACTGTGCTTTAAAATGTTGTGTTTTTATTAGTTTATATATATATCTTTAATCCTAAAGTTTGCTCTGTGTCGAGTTGAACTTGTGAATGACTAGATAATATTATAGTCGTGTTTGTTACAGTAGGTGAGCAGAAAAGGAGAGAATGGAAGAGAAGCAACTTGCTGACCAGAAATATCGTAGTGGCTAAAAATTAGTAGAAGTAAAAAGTGGTAAGACACTAGACAATATAAAATCTTATATTTTACAACCAATTGCCGTGTGGGGATTAAAAAGAAATTTTAAAAACGACAACGACATGAAAAAAATAATAAATGTAAAAGTAAGTTTTCCAGGAGGCCTCTAACAGGAAGCAAAATCGGCGCATACCTAAAAAGATATGCCTCTTGGCGCCAAAAAAGAAACTCGATCTCTGAAGCTTTTACCACCTCAGCTGAGACGAACGGTAAATAAGTTATCCGCCACCCGGCGTATAACTTATTTACCGATGATTACTCTGAGGATGAGAGGTCCACCCATACTGGTTCTCATTGTCGACGTTTTGCGTCCTCAACCTTTTATTGGTAATTGTTGTTCCCCTTCTACTATCTTACCTTTCCCTAACTGGCCGTATTTACCTTCACCGGCCCCAGCCTATTTCCTTTTCTAAGCCGAACTTGAAACTGGGATAAGGGTATTTTTCCCCTCTTCCTACTCACTTGAGTCTTCCTCAATAAGTTCCAAACAAAGACAACAGTGTTTTCTTATTTCTGGGGATTCCCTGATAGCTCACCTATTATGATGGATTTTCCCTTCGTCATTTTCAGTTTCACGTTATGTTTCAATATCATCTGGTACTTCTAGAGTTACTTTTCTTTCCGCTTTTGTTTGGGACTTTCCCAACGAGTCACTAGGGCGATTTTTAAGTCATTAGCACATGTCCTCTTCACTCACCTTGACATTTGGTCCTAAATTACAAATGTCACTGGCCCACTCTTTAAAATAAGGTTCCCATCTCCGATCCAATTTTCTTTCTCTCAGATGTACCTTATAGAATACTGGATCTCTCATGCTTAACTCAACTTCTTTCCTTCCTTTATTTACTCTCTTATTTCTTTTCTTTTGGGTACGCTTAATTCTGTTCCTAGCTCGAATAAATATTTGATGCTGTTTATCCAGCAAAATTTTGTGGTGGTCTAACCCCCTATATTTCTTTCTAGGTCCCAGCAGATTACCAATCGGCAAGATCACATCCAGTCAAAATATCATATAGTATTTGGGAGAATTTTGAGGTGTCGTTCATGGAGAACCTCACTGCTGCCAACGCCAACGTCAAATGTAGATCTCAATTCTCCCTACAGCTCTCTACTAATTTTGCCAATATGTCGGCAAGGATTCTATGGAATCTTTCTATCTTTGTATTACTCTGTGGGTGGTACGGGGAAGTGGTTATATCATATTTATCCAACCCCTCCGCTCGGGCAGGATATGACACAGGGTCAATTTTTTAGCGGAGTTTTACAGGTTTGAATTCAGAGTTTTCCTTCTCCTAGACAAGATGCCTCGCTAAGGCTGAAGAACCCAGTCTATTTACCCATAGCTGGAGAGAGAATAATTAGATTCATACCATTCCCAAGGGTATTAGTGCTATGTGAAATGCAATCAGTCTCGTCCAGGTTTTGAACTCGTGTCGCCGTGTCCATTTCCTACGACGATAGCCATTACACCATGGGCACCTCTGGGGGGAAGGTTATATGTTGTATTCTCAGTTTCTAAAAGGTTTTTCTCATGATCTCATTCATGTTTTTAGTTCATTATCTGGGACCAGTTGTTCAGGGGCTCGATACATAGGGAACACCTTTGTGGAAATTAAATTCGCCACCGTTTGGGCTTTTTTTTTTATCGGGAATCGCGTACTCCTTAGGCCATTTTGTTAATCAATCCACAAAACTCAATATATATTTGTTTCCACTGAGAGTTTCTTCATATTCACTTTCTGAAATGGGTAATGAGGGATATCAGTTTCCATTAAGGGAAAAGCTCTTTGAGACCTGCTCTGTTTTTGGCACACTAGACAGTTATTCACGTTTCCTAATACTTCTTTATATAACCCGGGCCAAAATAACTCTCACTTATCAGATCGTATGTTTTATCAACTCCCATGTGTCCTAATTTCCCATGGCACAGTTGTAGTATCTCTGCTCGTAGTATTCTGGGTACAACTAACGTAAGTTCCACTTCTTCGTCTTTTCCTAAGAAATAAAACAGCCTGTCTTCCTTGTGGTCTCACCAGCTTTTACCTTTGAAAGATAGCGAATATTCCGCTATCTTTCTGATTCTCACCTATCTGGGTACTTCAATAGGGTCACGTATTGCCTTCGCATCTTCTTCCTTTTTACTATCCCACACAGGACGGTCCTCTAGCCTGTGTGAATTTATCACCTAAACCTGGTAAGCCTTATTATCTACTTCTGGTTCTAATTCAATTGATTCTGCCTCTGACTGCTTTGGAATCCTCAATAAGAGGTCCGCACAAGTATTTTCCCTTCCTGCCAAATACTCTATTTTACAATTATACCCACTCAATTTCAACGCCCACTGTTGGCTTTTCTTATTCGTCCATTCTTGTTCCAACAGGTATCGTAGCTGCTTGTGGTCCATTTTGATTGTAAAAACAGACCCACTCAAGTAGTAATCCAATTTCTTTAAGGCATACATAATGGCGTATGCCTCTTTCTCAATTACCGGCCATCTCTGATGGATCTTCGATAGCCTGTGTGATAGGAAATATATTGGTATTTCCTCTGGTATGTCAGGTACTGGTCCGTCTTTATTTGGGCACATACTGATTACTCGCATCAGTGTACATTGGTCAACTCAAGTTGGGATAGATCAGCAGGGGTATTGCTGGCAACTGTTCTTTCAGACAGTCAAATGCCCGCCGACAGTCATCTGTCCAATACTTCCTGGTTTATGCAAACTCGAGAAAGCCGATATGAACCTCCTATTAGGGGTGTACCGATTAATCAGAAGGTAATCGAAAATCGGCATTATCGGCTACTTTGCCGATTAATCTGCCGACTAATAACTTTTCTCTCTCCTATTAAATCTAAACCATTTCATCAATACCACGTGACTTATCAGATAGCTTTGACACATTAACACAGTAACTGCCAATTTGACTTGACATTTATTAAGTGTCTAGCTACTATTATGGTTTTTTGCCTTTTTTTTTTTTGCTTTATTAAATGAAATTACTAAATACAAATTCCAATTCTTAAGTGAATATAATTAAACAATTAGATAAGAAAAAAAGAAATTACAAACAAACTACAAAGTACAAATTCCAATTCTTAAGTGAATAACTATAAACTGAAGTTCTGCTTCCATTGGAGGATGCTGCAGTGGTTACCTCTGCTCTGCACCTGCTGCAGCTATACTTCCTCTTTTATTCTTGTTGCCTGTCTCCTCTGCTCTCATAGTCTCATCAGTATTTAAAGTTGGATACTCTTATGTTTTAATGTAGAAACATTAGAGTTTCTCCATTCTCAAGATACAGCCTGTTCCTCGTAGGTTCATACACATTACTACCTTTACTAAAGAGCCTCTCACTCTGAAGGTGGGGTGCGCTTAAATATTTTGAAGACAATTTACTCAACAGTAGTAAGGTTTTCTGTGTCTTTTTCCACCACTGAAATGGATCATCACCTCTTGCGAGTTGTGGTAAAGCTCCATAATGATCAAGTTCTTTTGTGCACTTGTGAATAAGGGATTTACTCCTTTTAAGTTTAGATTATGCTTCTTGTATTTCTGTTGTACTTGCAGTTGCAGTCTCCAGGTTCAATTCAGCCTCTACCTGTTCTAAGTTTGGATTTGTTACTCTAGGCTTATTTGAAGCTAATTCATCAAACAGGCTTGAAAGAGATAGAGTTTTACTTTCAATTTGATCTTCTTGGCCCTCAGCAGAGCTTGAACAAGTGTATCCCGAATATGCTTCATTATCATTAGTAGAACGTGGAAGATATAGAATCCAATTCTTAATGGTGTTTTCCATGTCATTTTTTTAAATTTAGATTTGAATCTTGGATCTTGGAAAGTAGACACACACAAGTTCTTATCATTTAGATAGGATGAAAATATTGTTTCCATTGATTCACTGAATTGTTCGACAGTGGTAAGAAGGATTCCATTAAAGTCAGAAATATCAGAATTAGATTGGACAGCTTTTGACAGAAATAACCTCAGAGCTAAAATTGTAGCTATTATCATTGATATGGTTGAACTTCTGTTCCTTGCTTTTTTGGTGATTTCTTCAAATGGGCTCAGTAACTGGACAATTTTTTGAACAAGTCCCCATTGGTAAGTTGTTAAGGTAGGAATTTTATTATCAACAGCGTACATTACATGGGCTTTTCGTTGTTCTACATTCCTTTTTAGCATATAATATGTTGAATTCCACCATGTGGTCACATCTTGAATGAGTTTATGTTTTTTTCAAATTAAGCTGATCCTGTATTTCAGTTAATTTGCTAATTGCTAATGGAGAGCGTTTAAAGTGAGAGACTATATTTCTGTTAGTTGTAATGATTGTCTTCACAGCCTTTAGGGAAAATAAGGAGTCATTTATTGAGAGTTACAATGTATGGATGAAGCATGATAGTGACTCTAAACCACATTCCCTGACACCAGCAACCATATTTGCTTCTGAATCCCGCAAAACTAAGAAAACTTTATTGGAGATTTTATACTCATCCAGAACATTGTGCCATTCTTCA
Organism: Sepioteuthis lessoniana; assembly: GCA_963585895.1. Lineage (NCBI taxonomy): Eukaryota > Metazoa > Mollusca > Cephalopoda > Myopsida > Loliginidae > Sepioteuthis > Sepioteuthis lessoniana. Next base: position 30,960 of record CAUZXS010006642.1, read on the forward strand.
CTTATTCTTGCACCTGAGTGTGTACCAGGGAATGGAACAACTCAAAGCACAGCTTTGCACTGTTCCAAGTCATTTGAAAGCCAATGACCTGTCAAACTTAGAAAAGGAGCATTATTTGTACTAGCTGTCCAAATGTATGTAGTCAAAAAAATGCTGCTAATTTCATCAAGAGACGATTTAATTTTTGTTTTTACTTTTGTAAATATATCTGGAATTATTTTTTCTGTGAAAAGCTTTTTTGATGGAATACTGTAATTTGGACAAAATTTTGCAATAAGCCTATTAAATCCAATGTCAGATGTTACAGAATATGGTTGAATATCAACAGCAATCATTTCTCCTATCAGATAATGGATCTCTTGTGACCTGTGGTCATTAATATCTCAAATTTTCTTCTTGGCCAATATTGATTCTAGAATAATTTGGTGTTTCACTGGAGGCTCGTAGTTACTGCCACTTGTTCCTGGAATGTCTGTCCCTGAACATTCATTGTTTCCTTTTCTTATCTGCACTTTTTGCTTCTTCTGGATGAATCTTTCTATGATGGTTTAACATATTAGTCGTCATAAAAGTTTTTGCTGATTTGCCACCCGTTGATATGATGGCTTGACATAACTTGCAGACAGATGTATTCTTATTCTTGGGATTGACATCAAAATACTTCCAGCAGAAACTGGTTGCCATAATGGTTGATGTCAATATTTAATGAATTTTTTACGTATTTAAATTACTTATATCTGATATCTAATTAGTTATTTATCTCAAAATAATTTGGATTATCTAAACCAGAAAAAAAAAAATATGTAATGGTAGCACGGGTTCAAAAATGAGGACCAAGAGTATGACTGATGAGGAATGCTTTATTTTCGGTTCGCACGTGGTCGCAATTTACCGTACAATTTTTCAACGTGAAAACTGAAAGATAGAGTAATAATTTTCTTTGACGGTGATTTAAAGCACAAAATAATAATGTTGATTTGATTGAAAGTGAAAAAAGAGACATTTTCCATATGCTCACCTCTATTTGCCTCAAATTCAGTCCAGTCGCAAAGGGCTACATGTCCCTTCGGTGAATTTTCACAACAAAGGGAGTTAACTTGTCTTCGTTTAGTACCATTTATGACAACGAAATTTGCTGATAAAACGGCATAAGAAAACCTGTTCATCAGCCGATTAATCCGTAATCGGCCAATTTGCTTATCGGTGCATCCCTACCTCCTATAATAACCTATAATTTCTATAAATCCTCTAACTTGTCTCACTGTCATAAGCCTACCTTATCTATATCAGGCTTGATCCCTTCCTTATTTATTGCAAATCCCAAATACTTGGTCTCCTCCCTCAGGAACTAATACTTAGGCAATTTTAACTTCACCCCGTATCTCCTTAGTCAGTCAAATACCTTCTGGAGATGTTGGAAATGTTCCTTCGATATCCTGAAAAATACCAGAACATCATCTAAGTATGCCATAGCAAACACCTCCATCCCACTCAATACGATGGATATTAAATGACTGAAAACGCTTGACGCATTTGACAACCCAAAAGCATCACACGGAAATCAAATAGATCCACGTGGCAAGCAAAGGCTGCCTCTTCTTGGTCTGCTTCATCTAAGGTCACCTGCTAATATCCTGACTGCAGTTCAAGTGTTGAAAAGCAAGTAGCCTTTCCCCAATCGTGCCAATATATCATCGATGAAAGGTAGGGGTACCACCAATGACTTTGTCACTGCGTTTAACTGGAGAAAGTTTACACAAAATCTCTGGCTATCATTCTTTTTCTCCACTATTGGGAACATCCAGAATCACCACCGCCTCCAACACATCTTTCACATCTTTCATATTACTCTCTTGTGAATTGAGATCCGATAGGGTCTCAATTTGATCGGTGGATGATCACCCGCATCGATTGTCAAACTTACACTCTGTGTCTGCCCTGATTCCTTATAGATGGAGGGGTTTGCTATGGCATACTTAGATGATGTTATGGTATTTTTCAGGATATCGATGGAACATTTCTCAACAACCGAGTCACTCTGTTTCGATATCCCTCCGGGACGACCATGTCATCTTCCTTTACTTCTGTCTCCCAAGACTTGTTAATTTTCCCCTGAGCCGATTCCACTTGACTAATATTTCTTAGCGGCAGAGTGTGACCTTACTCCTCACCTCTTGGGACCTTTATAGTCTTATTCCCTATATTTGCTATCAATATGGGAAGGGTCCCTGCACCCTTCACCATAGCTTTATAAAGTGTCACCTATTCCTCCTTACCGCTATACTTTTCCTCAGGGGTCACCTTATATGGTCCTTTTTCCACACTTTTCTGTAGCTATCGATCCTCCGCAGATCAGGGCTGTTTAAGGGGGCATCATGATATCCCCCATAGCCACTACTGACACTGCCTTTCTCCTTCTCTTCCCAATGGAATCTCCACTCCCTCTACTGTCAGTGCTGGGGCGTCAAATTTTAACTTGGCACCACGTCCTCTTAGCTAATCCTCTCCCAGTATTAGTTCATTACATAAGTTAGACACAGCATACAATTTGTGCCTAGGCTTGACATCTCCGACTTCTAACGGTAACAATATTATTCCGACTATCCTTAGTCTTCTCCTATTTGTCTAATCTAACACTAAATCAGGCCTCCTCATCCGGCCTCGCACCCCCAACCTATCAAAAGTGTCGGTCCTTATAAGAGACACAGACGCTCCGGTGTTTACTAGCTCCCTCGCTGATTTTCTTCCCACCTTAAACCTTACTGGTGAGTTCTCTTCCCTCTGTGAGTATCGAAGATATACGGGCTCCCCTTCTTTCCCATTCCTGTGTCATCCTAGTCATTTGGGCTTGTGACAGAACCCTGTACCCGGGTCCTCAACCAGAACAGCACAATGCCCTTTCTCATATTCTGGCTCTCCACAGCGTCAACATTTTTACAGTGCACACCCAGCGGAGAAATGTACAGACCGGTCTCAGGTCCAACAGTTTTTACTCGTCGGTTTCGCCTAGAAAGATATTTTGATTTTCCTTTTCTTGCCAGGACAATGCTTCTTATCGTGACCCGGCTTCCCACACCGCCAAGACCCAAGTCGGCAGAAAAATGACCAACTCATCTACACATCCAACAGGCTTTGTTTATCTGTCTTACTGAGATCACTCAACTTTTTACTTCTTGCTTGGCGGCCCTCAGGCATTTTCTAGCCCTTAATCGAGCCACTTCGACCTCTTTTGGTTCCATCCGCCCTCCTTTGAAATAACCATACTGTTTATTGGTCTGAAAGTCTCTTGACATGTGAACTGCGCGGCTTCAGGTCCAACAAGTGAGACCATATCTCTTCGAGATTGGTTGACAAAACCTACACCTCATGGACTCTGGAGGCCAACTTTCTCTTCTCAATTCTCTGGGTGCCCCTGTGGGTCTCCTATCTGTCCATTTTCCTCGGGTCCCCCTCAACCTTACCCGGTTTACTCCACCCCGATTTCACTGTGTCTTGACTTTGTGTCCCTCTCTTTCTCTCCCAGTGTATCTCACTTTCCCTTGCCAGTGGTATCGTCTGCTCAAGCTTTCTTGGGGTGCTCCGGATCACATCTCTCCGGACACCCTCGTCATAGAGAGCGTCCATGAAAATATTGGCCAACTGGGCTTATATAACCCCTCCCGTTCTTAGGGACTCATGGGGGTAAGCCAAGACATCCGACATCAGTTCTCTCCCCTAGTTCCGTGGCAGTCTCTCCCTTCGTCTATTTGAGCCTCGTTAATCTCCGAACAGCTTCAATGGCTGATCTTTCACTGGCGAACCGACCCACCAATGCTTTCTTCAACTCTTTCCAAATCAATCTGGGGTCGTTCTCGCATAGTCCCACCCCCTCCTCTGAACTTGGACACTGGTTCTGTAGCCCTCTCAAATGCCATCAGGACCAATTGCTTGTCAGTTACCCACCATTTTTTTTTTTACCGGGCTTCTCTCCAATCCTGCAGATCAGAGGGATCCCCACCATACGTCCGTTGTTTCAGTCTCTCTATCAGGAACTTTATTCACCAATGACAGCGGCAGACTCTCTTTCACTCATTATGATCTTGCTTACATTAATCAATTACCGGTTAGTTTATTAGCTGAGAGAAAGGAAAGTGTTCTCACCTATCTTGCTTTGCCTACTCTCTTTCTGCCTTCGTCGTTCGTCCGTCTGAGGTCGCTTTACCGTTTCCTGCACTTCCAGGGTCTATCTTAGGTCATCAAACTATACGTCTTCTGATTTCCTAGGGTCATATCCTGATCACGGTACCAATATTGTGACGAGGTGTCGCCTCTTGCCAAACACTGTGAGGGAGATTCCGCCTCCAATCTGCTAACTGTTCCGCTGGTCGGAAATATCTTAGGATAATACGAAATGATCTGCTATCCGCTCACGTTGTGTTTTTTAGATCCGGACAACGAATCAAACACTAATCGCAGTCGCCGGTCAGCAAGTTTTGAATTCCATATTCGAATCACAAGTCTAAAATTAGATAAAAAAGTTCTTTGAATATGACAATACACTTGTGGTGTCAAGGCTTTGTTTTCATAATTCCCTTTGTCATCGAAATAACTCAGCTCCTATGACAATTTTGCCTTCTCATTCAAAACGTATTTGTAAATTCCTTTTCATTAACAAAATATAATTTTTTCCTACACTACCCTTCCAAAACTCATTACGCTATTACATATTAATAATGTATTTCTCTATTCTTCAAAAATCCACTTTGATTTCTATTCCCTCTGAGTAATAAACTCCTTCTGAATGGTCTCTGACTTTCATAGGGTTACAAGTCCGGCTGGTTGATCAATCGGGCCGAAGTGGAATTTTCAATTCGTTTGCTTTGAATTCGGGACCATTGTCACTTATGACAGTTTATGGAATGCTGAATATTGCAAACATGCTTTTAAGATACATGATAACAGTGAGAAATTGTTTGTAAATTGCGAAAAACTTAGTGGTATAATCAATAGCGATCACATTGGGGTTTTTATGGAGTTTTAAGATATATGTGCCAATTTTAAGTCCATGGTATTTCAGGGATTTCATGAGGTAGAATTGGTTTAGCAGGCTGTTGATTACGTTCATCAGTACAGGTGCTACAATTATTAACCCTGTCTTTGATTTCTGCTGTGATACCAGGTCAGTTTCTTACTTAGATGATACACTTCTCAATGCCTTGGTGTCTCAAGTGGATGAGATTTCCGATTTCTCCATTTAGATCAGTTTAGATGATTATTCTGTTACCTTTTAGCATTACTCTATTTTGCATCAAGATGTCCTCTCAACGATTATAGAACGATTTTACCGATGGTTCTACTTTTGCTTTTCGAGCAATCCTTGAAGGGGCTATTTGACTTGAAGTTTTAGTGACTCATCAGTTGCCGTTTTTTTCCAATGACTGTGAAGTTTCTCGTCAGTCATTAGTCGTGACTCGTTAATGAGGTGTACGTCAGCTTCTGTCTTCGGAGGAGATTTCAGTTTTGCAGTCATTTAAGTATCAGAGACTACTGCATTTTTCCCCGGAATATAATTGAGAGTGATGTCCTTCCACTGCAAAGCTAACATTAATCGTTGGATACTTTAGTAAATGACTTTTTGAAGATTGACAATAAAGGTTTGTGGTTTTTTCAGCTTCAAAGTGATGTCCATATACAAATTCGTATTTGCAACAAAATAAAATGCTTAGAGCCTCTCGTTCAAGATAGCAATAGTTCTACTCTGCTGGAATAATGGTACGCAAAGCGTACACAACTGGCCGCTAACCCCTCTTACTCTTTTGTTCAATGATGGCTCTTAAAACAGATTCACTTGAATATATTGGGATTTTTGTTGGGAATGAAGAATTATGAAATTGTTGTATTGGTTTATGGGTAGGTCCTTCACATTATGGGTAGGTCCTTCACATTATGGGTAGGTCCTTCACATTATCAATGGTTTTCTGCTGTGGCTGATCAAAGGACAATTCAACGTCATTTTGGGATAATAAGTTTTTGGAGTCGTTAGGAATGAATCAATACGAGTAGTTGTTCATGCCGATAAAACGTTGCAACTTTTTGTTATTAAGGTTGATCATTTTTACTTTTACTTATTTCTTGGGGGGATTGGGTTTTAATCCTTCATGGGTAATTTTATATTCCAAGTCGATTAGGTCAATATCGAGAAAAACATGTTTGCTTTGATTGAGTTTAAAACCTTGTTGCCTAATATGGTCAAATGCAAGTTTGAGTCTCTGCAAGTGTTCTTCTAAGTTTAATGACTATACAATCATATCGTCTTGAACATTTTTGGCTCCCTTAATACCCTCATTGACGCGGCCAATTTTGATCTGAAACATCTCGCTTGCTCTATGTATACCGTAAGACGAAAATCTATAATGACCCAAGGGAATATTAAACATGACTAGTTTTGAACTATCAACGTTTTTTTTTTTTTTCAATTTTTTAAGGGATCTCAAACTTGAACGGCATTCAATTAAAAACCTGGCATAAAACGGCATTTAATTAAAAATAATGGGATAAAAAATAAGTAAAGTATGAAATTTTATTTCTAAGAAAAAAATCAAACCGACCACGGGCGGCACTTGATTTGGCCAGAGTGGAAAAGGGAGAAGTAATCCCAGACAATATGGCACCAAAAACCTTCCTCCTACTATTTGCCGAGAACTACTATTAGGACCCTTATTACGAGTTCAGGGACCAAATTGTAAAGGCACGAAAAAATAGCCAGCAGAAGGCTTTCGTCACTCGCTTCTTGAACAGCCGATAAGTATTTCAAACAGGCAAGAAGCTTCCCAAGAAATGAAAGTAAAACTGAACGAAAGTCAACGACTGAAATTCTACCAAGTTAAACAACTGAAAGAAAATTCAACCCGAAAATTCTGCTGAAAAGATAATTTTACAGAAGACTAGTAATTAAATGAAAATTGAAACATTTCAACAAAACTAAAAAGACAAGAAAAATACTCAAATTCAAAGAACTTTGTTTCCCGGACACTCACAAAAATTTGCAGCACTTTATCTTTTCTATCCCTTTCTTTCTTGTTTCTTTGTATAAAATTCCTTTTAAAAAACTTATTGTCGGTGTTATTTTTTCGAATCAGAATCCGAACTAGAATTGCCCAGTCGGCTGGTGCTGTAGAAAACACCGACTGCTTTTCTGCAGTGGGGTAAGACACCCCCCCCAAACGAGTGTCCTGTATATGACACTAAATAATCTGATAGTGAGGTTCCAATGATGCTGGGGCTTTGGGAAATGCGGGGTACCCCTTTATTGCCATCGCTCTCAGGTCCACTCTGGCCCGGACTGGTAGCACCAAATAAGGGTCCTATCTATGGGTTAAATAGAACTAAACCGTGGTTTCTTGACTTTACTGCTTTTTTGCATTTAAACTGTGTATTTATGCTAAATTGAATTGTTTAAAATAATACTGTTTTGACATTTAAACTGCGTACTTATGCTAAACTGAATCGCTCAAAATAGAACTGTTTTGACGTCTAAACTGTGTACTTATGCTAAACTAAATTATCTGAAATAAAACTGTTTTGGCATTTAACTCTCAGTATCGCCCAGTCGGCTGGGGCTGTAGAATACACTGCACCTCTGCAACCAATCAGATAAAAACACAAAATAAGAACATTCTAGACAATTTGGCTCAGAAACTAATAAACAGAAAAATATTCAGGCTCCAAAATAAATAAGTAATTATACGAATCTGATTGGTCAAGAAATATCCGCGCGCTCGAATTTTAGGACTCGCAATAAAACTTAACAAAATCCTATTTTTGATCCACTTTAGTTCCCCCCAAAAGTGTAAATAACGAAGAATTTAATTAACTAGGGCATTCCACTACCAGACAGAGAGAGAAAAGGACGACAGACAACAGAAACAGGACACAGAGCGAAGAAGCAAGCGACGTTCTTTTGCCAACTACTAGAACGCGACACGTTGTCGCCAAAGGTCATAAACCACTAGCAAAAAACGCACATGTGGACTTAAGGAAACAAAAGGCCCATAGTTACGGTCACACACATATATACTCATGTATGTAAGTAAAGTCAATTCTTTATCCTCTTTACTTCGGCCAACTATAGACTCGTTGATTTGATAGATGTTCCCAACATGTACACACGCACACACGGGCGAACAAATCATTTTTTTATTGGATTGGCCATAGCTGTGTTTTCTACATACACACACACGCAGATAAAATGAACATTGTATTTTAATTATTTTTATCATGTTTGTTATCATTATTAAATTGCTTGTTTCGTTATATTTGTTGTTGTCACATTCCATTTGTTTATGTGCTTATAAAATTTGTGTTGTATTTGTGGAAACGAAATCTGAAATTAACTCCCGTAAACTACAGAAGGTATTTGTCTTTCACAAATACACCGACTGCACCTCTGCAGAGGGGTAACATCCCCCCGCCCGCCCGCTGAGTGTCCTAGATATGACACTAAAAAAATCTGATGGTGAGGTTCCAGTGATGCTGGGGCTTTGGGGAATGTGGAGCACCACTTTTTACCAACAGAGCAAATTGGTTATCTTGCCCTGTTACATTAAGAAAGGAGTAAAACAAATGAGTGGACGAGAATATTGATGAGTTCCAAAAATTTCAATATCAGCTTGAGAGAAAACCCTGTACTGTGAGTTGTACAAAGGGAAAAAAGCAGTTGCGGATGTTAGAGCAGGAATAAAGCATCCAACTTGAAGCTTCGAGGACCAGTCTAAAATGAATGAATAAATGATAAAGGAATGATCTTCTAGAGAAAACAATGGTCCAAAAATTGAATGCGCTCTCTCCATATGGAAGTTAGTCTGATCTGCCGCTAGAATGAGTGAGGAAGAGACTGAGAGAGCGTTTACACGGCCTTTTATACTGCCCGGCAAAGTTATCCGAGTAGAATGGCTTAAATCATCTTCATTGGACGAAAATATAAATCGAAACTCCAACGGTCAAAATAATTCCCGGGCTAAACAATGAATTTGAATTTTTTTCTTTCTGCTACACCTTCATTGCCATTGCTCCCAGATCCACTCTAGCCCGGAATGTTAGCACCTGATGGACCCTATCTGTGGGTTAAATAGAACTAACTGCATACTTATGCTAAGCTGAATTGTTTGAATTAGAACTAACTAAACTGAATAGTTTAAAATAGAAATGTTTTAGACAATTAAACTGTACTTACATTTAAACAGCGTGCTTATGCTAAACTGAATTGTTTGAAATTGAACTGTTTTTGACATTGAAACTTTACTTACACAAAACTGAATTGTTATATATAGAACTGTTTTGATATTTAACTGTGTGTAAACAAAATCTGTACTTATACTAAACTGAATTAGCTGAATTAGAACTGTTTGAATAAACTGAATTGTTTGAAATAGAAATGTTTTTGACAATTAAGCTGTGTACTCATGCTAAACTGAATTGTTTGAAATAAAACGGATTATTTCTTTTAAAATGGATTTGGCGTTAGATAACCTACAAAGGCCATAAAACTCAACCAAGCAAGCAACCAACCAACCGAACTAGAAAGCCGCGGAACTTACCGTTTGAACTTACCGCTTTATATTGCACATTAAAGCTCCTTAAGAGGATTACCCAGTTAAATATTAAATCTGGCTTTAGTGTCATTCTCTTCATATTAAATTTTATCCCTTAAAATCTCTTTAAGACAACAGTTACCCCTATTGTCAACCTTGACAAGATCCAATATATAAAAAAAATTAAATGGGAAATAACTTGTCATTATTTACGCTTACCTCCCTTGATCTAAATTAAGATAAAAGAACATTTGATATTCTTTTTCTTTTCTTTTCTTTTTTCTTTTTTTTTTAATTCAAACATTTTTTAAAAAGTAGGTTAAATTAATGATCAGATTATTTTTTCCTAGTCAATGCAGAGACGGTTTCACTTGAGAAGTTTTGTATTATGAATTCCTGTATGTAATTTGAGTCCCACGTAAACAAGCGAAATAAGGCCAGTGTTTAACATAAATAACTTGAGAAAAATATAAATATTCACACATGTTTTTAAAAATAAAATACCAAATTTTAGCTTAGTTTAGCTTAGTAGTAAACAAAATTAAAATAAAATTATGTCAAAGGGAGGTAACCATGGTCCAAGCTAAAACAAACAATTTCTACTAAACTTAAAATGTCATAAACCAAATGTGTGTGTGAGAAAGGAATTATGTTTTACGAATTTTCATGTTGAAAGAATCTACCTACTTTGAAAATCAGCATTGTAGACTACGACGTTTATCTGAGTTTGAACATTATAGACGCAACTGAGAAAACCCAGAAAAATAAGAACCTGTAATTAAAGTCTTTCTATTTAATTATTTCTATTTAATTATTTGATTTCATACAAAAGATATCTCCGGACAATCCAATAACAACACTAGTTATTGTGGGATTGATTTTAACGGCATGCTAACCTGTCAAGGGTTATTTTAGGCAAAAGGTTAGGGAATTGTGTTCAATGTACATTTATATTTACGTTTTTCTTTATACATTTATATCTATATTTTTTTGTAAATTTTCTAGTGTTTTTCCAGTTATATGATATCAAGTATTCCAATCTAATACAAATAATTCATCCATAGTCATAGGGTTTCAAGCATTTCTATTTAATACTAATACTAATAATTATATATATATATATATATATATATATGCACCATTATATATATCATTTCTATTTAATCATAATAATTTGTTTGCACACTTATATGCTTTCAAGCAACTAAAAATGGGGGGGTGTCCTCGTGGTGTAATGGTTAAAGCGATGGACTGCGGAATCGTAATACGCGAGTTCGTACTCCAGTCGTGCTATTACGTTCACTTTCGGCCAAATACCCTTGGGAAAGGTATGAACCCTCTTATCCTCCCAGCTATGGGTTAAATAGTACCACAACTGTTCTTCTAGGAGAATGGCTTTGGCATTAAATAACCTGCAAAGGTTGATATGCCATTAAACAAAGAAACCAACCAAGCAACTAAAAATAATACTTAGTAAACAATATATCTTCAAGTAACTATTCTTAATCCAAATAATTTACATATTTGGCATCAAGTATTCCTACTGAATACAATTTTTTTAACAGATCCATCAACTAACAAGAACTACCATTCTGGTAATGGCAATGAAAGAGTATGACAGGATTGATAAAAAGAAAATTGAATAAAATAAATTCCCAGAAACCTCTGATAGGAAAAGAAATCCATGCATGCCTGAAAGGCATCAAAGTGAAATCCATTCTCATTCAGCTGTTACCACTGATATTAAAAGAACTTGTTTCTTTCAGCAATTGGCAAAGTAACACACCTGTCTGTCAAGTCTCAGGTTTTGTGGCAGGCTGTATCTGCTGCTAGCAAACCACCTAAAAATACCTAACTGAAAACACTTATGAGACAATGGATGAAAGGCAAACTTTTATCACCTAAAGACATACCTCACTGAAAAAGGTCTACTAGACACAACCCCCGACCTAAACTCACTATCCACAGAAAATGTCTCTAATATATCTGAGAGATGTGACTATTTCTGCTGGTTTCAGGAAAAATTTCAACACCCACAGAATGGTTGTTAAACCCTAAAATAATGTTGGAATTTAAAAGGTATTTTTGTCTCTTTCCTTCCTTCCTTAAATTCTCTTGCAGCCTTCCACAAACAAAGAAGCCAACAAATTAATTGTTGTAAGAAGAAGAACAATGGAGTCAGATACATAAACCCCAAACAAACAACCAAAGACAATGACCACCAACGAAACGAAAAAAATAACCAAGAAATCTTCTCTTCCCTATAGATACTCCTCACTCTCCAGATCTCCAGAACAGGAGTCTCTTTATCAGATTCTGTTTAGTGTCATACCCAGAACACTGCTTTCTGAAGGTGTCGTCACCTCTCCAGGGGATACAATCAGTGTCATTATCAGGACACTGCTTTCTGAAGGTGTCTTCACCTCTCCAGGGGATACAATCAATTTATGCTAAGCTCCACCGACAAGGTGGTCGAAAACTTTAAATTCAATTCTAATTATAATTAGTCATAATCAAACATTAGTTATAAATTAGCTGCATAAATAAAGTAAATATCTGAAATATTAAAACTTTATTTTCATTATACTTATCAAACTAAATATATACCAACCATAGAACAATGTTGAATCAACCAATACCACAAACCTTTGCTAATGAACTGTATTCAATCCTGTAGCCCAGTCAGCTGGGGCAGTAGAACACACAGACTGCATCTCTGCAGAGGTAAGACCCCACCCCAATACTAACGAGTGTCCTGGATATGATATAAAACCATCTGACAGTGAGGCTCTAGCCTCGGAGATTTGGGGTATGTGGAGTACCTCCTTCATTTCTATTGCTCCTAGGTCCACTCTGACCTGGAGTGGTAGCACCTGATAGGGTCCTACCTCTGGGTCAAATAAAACAAACTGTGTACAAACAAATGACTGATGTTAAATTGTGTCTGATATATAGCAATACATAAAACCATTTAACTATGTGTGCAAAAAAGAGCTCAGGATCATTTAAGAATGTTATCAACAAAATGTTTACAAATCATATATCTATTCAATATATATGTATAAACAGGAATTGGCATTAAATAACCTACAATGGTTGATATGCCATCAAATCAAACCAATGTGTTCAATCCTTGTAGGGTACCTCACTATTTGCTACATTTAGTAAATATCTTTAACAGGTACTACACTTTGAACTGGAGGTCTGCATGGCTTAATCGCGATCATCATAGTAAATGGATACTGTGACTTAAATTCAAATCCTGTATGAAACTGTTTGTATATCATTTTTATTTTGGGAAAAAGATGAATCTTTTTTTTCCTTCCTCAGCTAAAGGCAAAAGTGTGTACTAGGTTCTTTAGTCTGTGTATGGCAACCATGAAAAACTGAATTCACTCCAGTTGTAACCCACTTAAAAATCAACCTTGTGTTATAAAGGAAATGGATAAATACATTCTATGAACTTAATGAAAACATATGCGGATCAGTTCATTTGAATTTCTTCTTTTCAGGGAACCCTTTACACTGTGCAGTTCCGACTAATTCTTGACTACAAAACAGTTTTATTATTTTAACAAGAGCCTAACCAGCAGTTACAATTTAGCATCATATTTAAAACACCCCTTTTTTTTATTTTTATGGGGAAGGAGGTTTTATGCTTCCCCAGGGGATACATTTAGCATATTTTAAGTCTCACTAATAGGGATGTATTCTCAAAGTTAGTTTCATGAAATAAAGTATGCTCAAACACAGGGGATGAGGTGGGGGATTGCTCCTCCAGATGCTTATTTCATTTACTTTCTACTTGAATTAGACCTTCATCATAAATTCTTTAGCTAAAACATTCTGGGCATCTAAATTCAAACACATTAAATAAAAAAAGGTTGAATGAATATTTAAATTATTTTTTACAGGCCAATTCAGTGACAGTTTCACTTAAGAAATCCAGTATTATGAATTTTTCCATGTAATTTGAGTCCAACATAAACACTTAGTATATTAGATTTATTTAATTAAAGCCAGTGGAAGAGTGACAGTTGTTATACTCCATGTCAAATTTCACCATGATTCATGACTCTTTATAAAGTCAAAGAATAAGATAGTAACTGTCCACACTGAAAACCGATTAACTGCTTACTCTGCAGACCCAATGTTGGGATAGGGTGCATGACCCCCCTTTGATCACAATTAGAAGGCACCACAATAGTACTTCTGAAGTAAATGGAGACACTAGTATTTGCTCTTCTCTCTCTCTCTCGCATTCGGGCTTTGACCATAACACACATAATATAATGTACTCTTCTTCATTCGCAGTACTCAGCCAAGTACACCAACAGGTTAAGAAACCACTGATGAAAACCTAACACAGTTATTCTCAACTTTGCAGCTTGTTCACTGTTAGAGCTCCACATGTCCTGTTAGCACAATGTCCAAACTCAGAAACTCTCAATGGTTTCACCCTGCCATCAGTTCTATTCTACCCACAGACAGTACAAGAGACCCACACAGCTATACTCTGTCACGTGGTGTCCCACTAAGAAGATAGAAATAAAATTACTGCTATCCTCTTGTTTGAATTAACAGTAGCAAGCCATCAGAGAATGACCGTTAAGAACAGATGTTTGTACTCGGTGACCTCACTCAGGTCTCCTGACACGGGAAGGAAGAAGGTAGAAGCCAAATGATTGGCTGGGGCCCTAAAACGGAAGTGGCACCTTCTTCCCGTCAGCGAAAAAAGAAAAAAAGAAAAGTTAGTTGTTGGACAGGGTTCGTGGTGGACGGAACCAAAAGCCAAGTACTCCGGGTAAAAGAAGACGAAGAAAATCTCGGACAAGAAGTAGCGATATCTTCAAGCCAGTACTAAAAATAAGATAAAGTCTATTAGCCCGTAAAAGAAGAAAGATTCTCCACAGGAATCCATCTGAATAAGATAAGTAACTTTGGGACTGTTTCTCCTTATACCCAATTTTATATACCCTCTCTCTCTCTCTCTCTCTCTCTCTCTCTCTCTCACAAAATTTGAAGGAAAATGAAAGAAAAGAAAAGAAGACATTTATGTTCATGGACTATTCATTTATGATATATTTGACACGTTGAAGGTGTATATCTATGTGTAGTAAGATTGATATATTTTAATGTTCCCATGTGGTCGAAGTTGTTATTTGCAGTGTCTTCTATGAGGTTGTTATGTCATATTTCTTTTCCAGGTTCTATTTGCCTTATGTTATCTTGCTTAAAATTGTCCTATTAATTCCTTTAAAATATCACACAGGAAACCGGAGTTGCCGACTACTATAATTAATATTACGTCTAAACCTAGAGGTCCATATCTTCCATTGTTCTAGGGGAGGAAGACTAGCGACCTGGTGGGTGTGTGAAATTTGGAACCCCTTGCCAACGGCGGTCAGTCTAGCCATATATTAATCCCCCACATAATATGCCAGTTCTTATATGCCTGAGGAAAAAACTCTGAACGAGGACTTATTCTACAAGGGATCAAGTGCCAACCTGCCCAGTCTTCACACGTGCAAAAATAAAGTCCTGTTTTGGGATTTTAAAGAATTCACGTCACAACTCTCTCTTCCCACATGCAGCACAAAAAACCTTACATCATTATCTCCCGTGCCAGTGCTGTATATTGACCTATTGGTTGTTATCCCATACCAAACCTATCTACCAGAAGATTTAACAAGAAAAAATCATTGTCCATGCCATCCATGCACCTAGAAATAATCACTCCCATATATACCACAAGTGCAAAGATTAAGTCCTGAGTGCCAAACTTATCTTTCTTCCAGACAAATGGAATGTTAACACCAAATGAAACCTTTAGTCGAATGGTGTGATACAACCACCGGATGTGCTACTCTCTGCATTTTTCTCATTGAGCATATTTTGTTGCACCATAATGTCAGACCCTTGTATTGCTACATTCTGTAGATGCGTATCTAAATGCACCAACCCAGGAAACAGTGGTATCACAAGGACAAAGGCAAACACAAGATCTGAATTATGATACCATGGGTGAGACCATTCACTACTTTGCCCCCCGCCCCACACACACACTTTCTGGTATGCAATGTCAACTGTAATTAGCCACTGCTGCTATCTCTGGTCATCACCAGCAAACTGGCTCCTCTCACAGCTAAATCTCATCTTGAAGTCAAATATCTGGTTGGTGCCGACCGACTCCCTCACAGCTAATTTTACCTGTAGGTATGCAGACGATGATTTTCCTTACTTCTGGACACAGAACTCTCTTAAGGCTGACATGAAAATATTGCCTGACTGTATGTTTCCAATATACTGAAAAGGACAATAATAAAATTCAACTTTTTTAAGTTGCAGCCCAAGTGGTCCTCAGCTAATTTTATCAGTTTTATCTGACCATCTCCACTTTAGATATTCATTCACTTCTCTCAATCTTTCTCAACCTGCATATATACACAAAGTATTTAAATCCACACATACAAGGATGATAATATAGTTCAATGTAATTAGATACATATTCACTTGGGCACGTAAGAGTCCATAATGTCACAATAGACTTTCCTACTATTATTGCCTTTTCTACAACATTCATGAATACACCAGTTTGTTGTTTTCAACACTTGTTGCTTGTCATTCAATTCTTTATCACTCTTCCCTTATTTCCTGCCCTGCAATTAACATGTACATAATATAACACTGAGGTCAGAAACCATACATTACCACATATGTATTATAACAGTCTTTAGATATCAGTACCTATTAAGATGCCTTCTAGAAGTTCTAGTGTTTATATTCTATAAAGTATTTGCATTACTCTTTAATATTATATGGCAGTTTGTTCACTTTAACATTGAATATTCTTTAGGGCACTACAAGATGAATAACTTCTATGAAAAATAATTCAAGTTTTAATGAGAAAATAGAATACAAGTGTTAAAGTCATTATGAAGATATATTTTGCTTTGGGATATTTTTAAAACTGAAACCTGACCCTTGGCCCCACCTTATATCATTTCCTGGGCTTTTCTGCAATGTCTTCACTTTGACTAAATCTACAAACCTTCACAGCGACATATCTTGCAGCTGGTACACCACTCAATTTGTTACAATACTCAGAGTTTGAAAAGAACATTAACACAAAGCGAAATACAATCAGCTTTGTTTAGGATTTGAATTTGGGTTACTGGCACCATTTTCTATGAAAATAAACAGTTGTTTAGAGTTGAAATTAGTTGGATTCTACTCACTTGTACCTATATGTATTTACTTAAGCCCTCCAAAAGAGCAGGATCTGATTCATAGTGAATCTTTAAGCAAAGTTTAACAGGTTTAAACTCACTTTTCCTTCTCCAAAATTGGTTGCCATAACAAGGCTCAACAGCTGAGTCCTCTTATTTACCCATGCCTTTCCCAAGGGTATTAGCACTATGTAAAATGTAAATAGCTCATCCAGGATTTGAACTTAGGTCACCATGTTCATTTCATATGATCGCCATTACAACATACGAGGATGATTAAATAAGTTTCCAGACTTTTTTTGTATGGGCACTTTTATTGATACTATTTACCAACCCCTCCGCTCGGGCAGGATATGACACAAGGTCAATTTTTAAGCGGAGTTTAACAAGTTTGAATTCAGAGTTTTCCTTCTCCTAGACTAGTTGCCTAACCAAGGCTGAAGAACCTAGTCTGTCCTACTATTTACCCATAGCTGGAGGGAGAATAATTGGATTCATACCTTTCCCAAGGGTATTAGTGCTATGTGAAATGCAATCAGTCTCGTCCAGGATTTGAACTCGTGTCGCCGTGTCCAATTCCTACGACGATAACGACTACACCACGGGCACTTTTATTGATAGTACACACATGAAACTCTAGTCCTCTTTGAAGTAATCTCCTCCGCCTGCAATGCTCTTGTACCGTTCCAACCACTTCTGGAAGGACCCATGGAAGTCCTCTTGTGTGAGCATGTCAATGACCTTCGTCACAGCCTCTTTCATCTCCTAAATTGTCTCATAACGACAGCCTCTGAGCTGAGGGAATAACCAAAAGTCACAGGGAGTAACGTCTGGACTATAGGGATGGTGAGGAACTGTCTTGATGTCCATCTTGGTCAAATAGTCTGTGACAAGGATGGAGTTGTAGACTGGTGCATTGTCCTGCTGGAAATGCCACTGACCCGATTTGAAGAGTGCTGGCCTCTTCCAATGGAATCTCTTCCTGAACTCCCTTAAAACCTCAACATAGTAACCCTAACCCTTTGGCCAATCAACTCTGGTGTATTGACTTCCTTACTCCTCCCACCATCCCTCACAGACTCCCTGCCTTCCTTGAATCTCTTATGCCCCTCAAAAACCGATGCTCGATTCATGCAAGATGCTCCAAAAGCAATCCATATGTTTCTGTGGCATTTTTTCCAAGTTTAAAATAGAATTTTATTGCATATAGTTCTTCTAAAGTGTCAGATTGCATTTTTGAAATTCACCAGCTGTGACAATCAGTCTTTAGTAGGGTGTATTCGAATTGCTGCTGTAGCTATTCATTTTAACCTGAAATCATAAAAATTGGCAAGAGTCAATGCCAATTTTAAATGCCTGTACAAAAAAGTCTGGAAACTTATTGAATGCACCATGTCAGTCCTTGATAGTCAAACCCAAGTGTTTGAAAACAGATTTTATTTCCTGGCATTTGTCAATTTAGTGAGATTATGGACAAGAGGCAGTTGCCCATACAGCAGTTCTCTCTTTATAACACGTTGTCTAAAAGACAAAACAAGGTATTTTCAACTTAGTGTGTCACTGCTGGAGATGCAAGGATGACATTGAACACACTCCTCACCAACAATTTATCCTGCAATGCTACTTAGGGGTTTACATTGTTTTCCTTCTCCTAGATAGGAGGAGCAGACTGGGCCAACCAAATTACCAATCATGCCTTTCCCAAAGACATTAGCTTTGCCCATAATTTGAACTTACCAAATTTATAGGATTATAACAATTACGCTATATAGACTTTAATGGTTTTTGGTAGAAAACTGAGTAAATATCCACAAAAATCATAATTTATGTGTTTGGTGGCCAAGGTAGTTGTATATTTCACCTTCCCACCAACACTAGTAGTGAAAGTTTTAACCAAAGTATAAAAAAAAAAAAAAAAAAAAAAAAAACAAGATTTCAGATGGTATTTTCCTCAAGCAGTTCCTCTTGATCTGAAAGATCAGTATAACGGAACTTTACAACCTCTATGGATTTGTGCCAAATTTGATATAACTCTTAGGATCCAAGTTCTGGCAGATATTAGTCATGTTACTTAAAAGTCGATGGAGACAAAGGTAAGATGAATTCACATCAAGGAAGAGATAAAGTTTGACACATGGTCATAGAAAAAAAAAATACAACTGTTAATATTTTAACTAACCTCTTGACTGGTCTCAAATCAGGAAGACATGAAGTGGTATTTTAGAGTCAATGAAAGAATTCAAAAATTGTAACCAACCCCCATTGAAACCTAAGTCACTACTTGTCTTTTGCCAGTTAACAACTGATTGTAAGCATTTTTGAATAGGATCAGAGAGAGTTCTTGTGGTTGACCCCTTGTTGGTCATAGAGCCAGGCATCAGGTTTACTGGTTATACAGCCACTACATTACAGTTATGAGTACTAGATCTGAACAAAATAGCCATTTAACTTTGTCAATGGACATTTGACAGTTCTTGAACCAGGACTATTTAGTATCTTTTGCCAACAGTCAATTGAATAGAACTTTTATTTCATGTAATACCAAAAAGAAAGCACCATAACTTTTCTTTCTAACCACATGTTGCCATGTTTTGGCCAGCATGACCAAAGATAAGTTATATCTATTGTCTAAAGTAACTAATGAGTAACAAAAACTTCTGTAGACTTAAATGTGCACAAATGCAATTGCTACCAAGAGAATGATCACTTAGACAACCAAGATGCAAAGTAGAATGACTTTTTTTTTTTTCAAACTGGATAAAATACAAATCATTAGTGACAAAATCATCTGCATCAACTTAGGACAAGTTTAAACTATGGAGAGAGAAAAAAAAAAAAGAAAGAAAAAAAAAAAGCATTAAATAAATATGATTGCTTGCTGAATGCATGTCAACATTTTGGTCATGAAAGGTTACATAGGATCTTACGAAAGATAAATTTACTTTAACATCTGTATTAACAGCTGATACAAGTTTTTGGATATAGAAGTTGAACTCTTCCAATTTGTTTGGCCAGAAAATTCCATTTTAAATGTCCTCAAAGCATCTGAACAATGCTTTGAAAGTTAAGTTAGGTGCTGGGTCAAAACTCTGAAACATCACAGGTACAGATGAGAAAAGATTTCTTTGTAGATAGAACAAGGAACGGAAAAGGAAAAAAAAAAGAAAAAAAGAAAAAAAAAAAAAAGGAGGCCATTATGCATTCAGGCTGAACTGTTATGTGAGCAGAATAAAACTAGTCAAGTTAGTACTGGCTGAATCAAAAAGGTAACTAGAAAAGAGTGGCAACAATATCTTGAACATTGGTTTTTAGGAAGAAATTGCAGTAAAGGATTATTCTTCTAGGAAATAAAGATTTTTCTTTCTTTTTTAATATGTGCATTATAAATAGTTTTCAATTTTGTGCTGAGATTTTATTTGGAGAGGGCACAAATTTATAGCATTACTCTACGGGTGGGGGTGGATAAGGAAAATCCTTTTCAATTCTCCATGTCACTAGTTAATTTGCCTAAAAAAAACTTTGAATAAAAGTTATCTCCCCTAGACCGAAAGTGTCAAAAACAAAATTGTAATGACACGATTTTAAGTTAGCATTTATATAACAATCAATAGACATTCTCGTTTTACATAAAAGGCTAAAAAGACAACCAATTAAAAAAAAACTAAAACTTGAAACTGCACATGAATGTTTTATGGGTAATATGTTCAAATACCTTGCTGATTTGGGAAAACGGATTTATTTCAATTAAATGGTATGACCAATATCTATTGAAAACTTTCTATTAAAAAAAAAAAAAAAAAAAAAAAAAATTGATGTATACACTGTTGTGTTCTCAAAAGCTAGAATATTTATCTTAAAATGAAATAATTTTGAATCTAGTTTGTATTCGTATCTAAGAGCAGAAAAGGTTCAAATTTAAATACTTTATAACACCTCAATAAGTCAAAATTAAGCTAAGATATTTTGCAAGTTAAATAGGGGAGATAACCACAACTAGGAATAAAAACATTTAAAACTTATTCAATTAAGTCCAATGCCAGATTATATGAAGAGGTAATCTGAAATTATTTGTGTACAAGATGCATTACTTTTCCAGCACAAATGCCACAACATATTTGGAATAAAATAACAATACTAACTCATGTTTTTACACCATTACAGAGAAATATCTACTGGAATGTTTCTCCTGAGCTTATTTTTGCTGCAAGCTTGTATTTTTGTCAATGTGTCAGCTTTGTGGAAACTATCTTAAGACATAATGTTGACTACATGCTAAATTTCGTAGCTACAAATCCTAAAAAGTTAATGTAGAATACATGAAACCCCCCTCTCACCCCATAATTTTGTAGTCTGGGTGCATATTATACAAATAATTCTGGTATGAATTACTGATCAATTTATATCATTGCTGCTTAACATTTTAGTGTCTTAGTGAAGAAATCAGTGCTTTGTAATTTAATGCTAAGCCAAATCTGGAGCTAATACATCACATGCACACTCACTAGTATCATCCACATGAAAAAAAAAAAAAATTTTTTTTTTTTTTAGGTGATGACTTCTGCATACCAGTAAACTGTATACTCTGTAGGGAAGAAGAGGAAAAAAGTGATTTTAAAAATTACTTACCTATTTTTGGTTGTTTGATAAAAAGATTTGTTAATACATGTATAGATCATCCAATGAAATTCAAACTCACTACATAGTAATAGTTTAATGACATATCAACCTTCATAGGTTATTTAATGCCAAAGCCATTCTTGTAGAAGGACAGTAGCGGTATCATTTCATCCATTGAAGAGGGGGATAGGCAAAGTAAGAGCAGAAGTTTGAAAGTGAATGTCATACTGTGGTTGGAGTTTGAACCATCTATGATGTTACAGTCTTGCACATTAGCCATTATGCCCCCCCCCGACTCCACCAAGTAGTAATGGTCTGTTACACTAGCTTGTTAGCCATAACTAGCATCCACATATAAAAATTTTGTACAAAAAGCTCTTAAAAAGAAGAGCCTGATTTTCTTGAGGCAGACAATTATCCATTTATGAGATTAAAAATAATAGTTAAAAATTTAATAAAAAACTGAAAACTCAGAATTTTCTGCAGGACATGAAATGTGAGTAATATAAAGTTGACCATCAGTTATTTTTGTTACAAATCTTAGATAATAGTTGTCCTGAAACTTTTTCTCAATAATAAAAAGGATTATTACAAGAGCTGACTGATATTTAGAAATCTGTCAATTGATTTGTCGACCTCAGAAAAAATTAAACTCTTTCAGTGATTTTTTTTTTTTTTTTTTTTTTTTAAAAAGTTCGAATTGTTAAAGAAATCATGTAAATGGAAGAATGAACAAATAGACAGCAAAACAACAAAAAACAATCCTAACAGTAAGGAAATTTCCATGAAGAGCAGATATAGATTGTGTCATAATAAAGACATTTACTTTATTCAATAGCATTAGTAGTAGTAGTGGTGGTGGTAGTAGTAGTAATAGCATTAAAGCTTTGTGTTGTACAAGTCGTAGAAAATTGATTTCTAATGAAACTTTCTATTAAGATTTGCTTTTTTGTTTTCTATTTTATTTGGAGATATATATATATATATATATATATATATATATATATATATATATATATATATATATAAAAACTAAAATGCATCAACAGAACCAATGATTGATTATTAACATTCAATTTTATTAATAAAATGGCACTGTGTCTCTCCTGGTAGACACTTTAACCTTCACGACCATCTACTTTGAGAATATGGACGCAGAAAAGACGGAGGAGAAAAAGAGGCGGGGGGGAACAGTGGGTTAAAGGGAAGGGGATAAGGTAATTTTTGTCTCTCAGCTTCTAGAACAAGATTTCCATTTTTTGAAAAGTCTTTATGATTTTTTTTTTTTTTAATTTTTTTTTTTATTTTTCTTTCAATAATTAGGTCTAAAACCTTTAAATTTAGAATAAATATATTTTTTAAACTTGGAAAAAAAAAAAGAAGAAAAAAAAAACAAAAAAAAAAAAGAAAAAAAAAAAACAATAAATAACATTTTTAAAACTATTAAAAAAAATAAAATAAAATAAAAAAATAATTAAAAAAAATTATCTTTTTGCATATTTTTCATTTTTTTTCTTTAAGTGACTGAAATATAACCTTGACCAATTGTGTCACTTGCAGTTCTTGTGTCCTGGTTAGAAGAATTCTGTTGGCTGATAGGAGATAAAGATAGCAGCAGAGATACCAAGGGAGACCTCCCCTTCAGCAGGGAATGGGTGGGGGTCCCTGCAAGTGATTCTGTCAAGTCTTCTGCTCTATTTATAATTAGAGTAATAATTAAGGTGTTGACAGACAGCTGCTGCTGCTAATTTTATGCACTGCTGCTTTTGACTGTTATGGACGCGGCTTGGCTGTGGTGGTCAAAGGTCAAAGCTTTCATCCTATAGGGACTTGCAGACCAGAGAAAGAAAAAAAATTTGGAAGAAAAAACTGAAAAAGAAAATGAAAAATAAAACGTTAAAATAAGAGAAAAGTCAAGCACCTTCATGGAAAAAAAAAAAAAAAAAAAATCTAGTACTATCAAATATCAATTTAATAACTTAGAAAAGAATAAAAACAATTTTTAAGCGAATGTACGTGTATACACACACACACACACACACTTTAATACCAACCACTAAAAATTAAAACCCAAAAAGAATAAAAAGTTTTATCTTTTGTAATCATTAACCCCTCCCACAAAGCCATGAATTCCTGAGTTTAAATGTATCTTTTGCCATTTGAGCATGATCTCACACCAGTAAACTGGTGCTACAGTGTATGTATAGGAAAATAAAAGATTAACATATGGACTTGACTGCATTATTAATAAATGAAGTTGATTGGATTGTGTAAAAAAAAAAAAAAAAAAAAAAAAAATCAAGATTTAAAATTATACAATTTGATTGAATAATTCCTTGGCCTTCAGATTAGAGTGTGGTATCTGTTTATCTCATCAAGGAAAAAAAAAACTGAGATGGTTTAGGGTATTTCAATAAGTTTTCATTCAGTTGCAAATTATTTCATTCGCCAAGTTAAAACATTTTAAGTGAATAGCTCCAGAAAACTTGTAAATAGCTTAAAATGGAAATTACTTACCTGAATGATAATTGTTTGTTTTAGGAAAGCTTTAATGCTGCAAAGAAAAGACAAAAATCTTATAGCACATAACAAGTCTTCAAATTTATTACATTATTTGAATATATGGTATATAATACATGCAGTATATTCTCTTATAGTTATTTTCAGTAAAAACTTTAGGCAAGCATTATGAACTATTACTTGTGTCTTATTACGGAACATTTTTGCCATCATTTTTTTCCTGGCTTCCTAGATGTGTTTGCCTAAGCAGAAGCAAAAGAAACAGTTGCTCCTCTTGGACTGCACCAAAAGTTTTTCCACTGAAGTGAAAAAACAAGGTTTTCTTTAGGATTTAAATGGATAATAGATTACTTTTATATATTTGATAAAGAAAGTGTAAACAAAATCAAAATAAATAAAAAAGTTTTCAAAATTATTTCAACTAAATTATATATTAAATGATTTTTTTTTTTTTTAGGAAGGTAAAAAATAAAAAGCAAAACTTAAGTTCTTTACATAATCAGAAGTCCATAGTAAGAAGCAAGAAATTAGCTGTAAGAGTTTGAGTGTTTACCTTCTATAGCTTCAATTGCAAAATATTGGACATCTCCATCTTCGTCATTTTTTAGCTGTTCCAAAGTTGGTTTCAACTGGGACTGAATTGTACTAAAAAGAAAAACATTTAATAATTCAAACATTAAAACAGGAATCTCAAATTGCTTCAAAATGAAGTGATCATGAACAAAATTCATAAAAGATTTTTTCCAAAAATGATAATATTTTTGCTAAAAATCAATTGCTGAATATATGAATAAATTCTTCAGAAATACAAGTCAAAAACTAATAATGGTTGTCTATACTTCTAATAAAACAAATTTAAGATAATATATGAAGAACATGTAAATGAGTAACTCTTCCTAACTTTAAGCATTAAAAGGTTGAACGTGGCCTGGTTTCATGTTGCAGTACAAAAATAAAGGCTTAGTGAGTGACCTGAAGAATGACCCTGAAAGGTCAAAGAAAAAGGGTCAAATATCTTAATATGAATTCTGCCAGCAGACAGAGAAACCCATTGACATGTGAACTGATCAATTTAGGAATAAATGTTCAGTGAATTAATTTTCGGGAGCAAATTGCCTAAAAACTGACATCCTCAAAATTCAGCCACTGATGGCACTAAAGAGGGTATAAAATCCTTAAAAGACGTTTGCATTCTTTCCGTCACTTCATAAAACTAACAGTATTACCATGATCAACAACTTGGGGGTTCCGGTTCACCCAAGTAACAAGTTTTATCATTTAAATTTCATTACTTCACATTGTTATAAGAGCAAGGAACATTCTATCAACAAGAAACTTAAATACACATAAATGAGATCAAGATTTAATCTAAAAGGGGAAATTGAAGCAGTCGTTTTAATAACAAGTTTCAAAATCATTTCTGAAATGACAATTTTTTTCCTTCTTTTTACTAAAAAAAAAAAAAAAAAAAAAAAAAAAAAAAAAAAAAAAACCTTAGTTGCAATAAAAAAAAAAAAAAAAAAAAAAAAAACAAAACAAAAAAACTTAAAATGCTTAAAGTTATTCTAAAAATTTTATAAAGCAATGAAAGTATATATAACAATAAATAAAAAGTAATAATGAAGCTTGTGACTATTAAACATTAAATTCTATTAAGTGAAGATATGAAAAGAAAGCAACTTGTACCGACTTACTTTTGGTCAAACATGGGACCTAACTTCTGCACTGTCTTTGCAACATTGAATCTGACATTTGCCACAGGGTCAGAAGCCATACCCAAAATAGTGGGAAGCATTAATTTGATAGTGGTTTCAGCACCACAGGCATCAGCCAGCAGCTATTGAGATTTAAAAAAAAAAAAAAAAGTGAACAATGAAAAGATGAAACATTGTTGGGGAAAAAATAAATAGATAAATAAATAAATAACAAACAGAACCTAATTGAGTTATTTGATTTCTAAAAGGCTCAGGTCAAATAATTTCATAAACATGTAAAGTTTATCAGTTATACATTATATTGTGAAGGATTTATACCATATCAACCATTGTAGGATATCTAATGCTAAATCCATTTTTATACATATAAACAGTTCTATTTCAAACAATTCAGTTTAACATAAGTATACTGTTTAGTTCTACTTGACCCATAGATAGGACACTATCAGGTGCTACCACTCCAGGCCAGAATGGACCAAGGAGCAATGGAAATAAAAGGATACTCTGCATTCCCCACAAGCACCTGCATTAGTGGAGCCTCACCACCAGATTGTTTAGTGTCATATCCAGAACTCGTTAAGAGAGTCTTACCCTCCTACAGAGATGCAGTTGGTGTATTTTGCAGTCCTAGCCAACTGTGCCAATCAGGAGTAGAGTCCAAGTGAATCCAATCAAGTTATCACAAGAAACACTTAACTTACAGCTAAAAGTATTATATGGGGGGTGGGGGTACTAAACCAAGTCCTTCATAACATTTGAAGCAATAAAGACCACTTGACAGTGCCATCCCCTCTCACATGACACCAATGTTGCAATTCCTAAACTAATCTATTATTGAAAGAGATAAATTCATGCCTTTTCAGAGTCATTATGCAAAGGCCAACACAAATTATCTCAGCTGAAATTGAATATTTTTCTGCAACTGCATTATCCCTACTGATAATTGGCAAGCCAACTCTTCATCAATATCAAAACATCAAATTAAAACTTTTTTTTATTCACAATTTATTGGCAGTAAAAAAAGAACTTAATATCTACTTATTATATTTATGTCTATATTGGAGTTCAAGATGTGATCAAAAATAAAACTCATTTTACCTGATCAAATGTGGTTACAGCAAGAAACTGAAAAGTGTAAATGTATTTCAATGTACATTTATTTATTTAAAGAAAAAGGGAATAACTCCTATGTTCATTAAGTAAAAGAAATCGACTCACATTAATACAAAAGAGACAAGTCATTCTGTGCAGATAGTTCTGATCTCGTGACATATACAGCACTTTTGGAATCACAGTCTTCTGGGCCCATTCAACACCAAATTTCTCCACAAGTTTCTTTAAGTTTAAAGTAGCAGCTTCCCGAATAGCATAAACTGGAAACACAAGAGACCAAAATATTCAGGACAGAAAAACCAAGGCAAGGAACAATAGAGTTGGAGATTAAAAAAAAAAAAGAAAAAAAAAAAGAAAAAAAATTTAATTTAGAAGTAAATGTAGCTTTTTAGGCTAATAAATACTTTTTAAAACTAAGGAAGGAAAAATAATGTTGGACTATTAACATCAATTAAAATACGAATGTTTTACTTCCAGGATTTTTATATTGTAAAAAGTTTTTCCCATAAAATATAAAAGTTAGAAAGGAAGTGGAAGTGTTAAATTAAAAGCGAAAGTAAAAGATATGAATCAGGTGTTTGGCTTTGGTTTCTTTGTTTAATGGTATATCAAACTTTATTGGCTATTTAATGCAAAATATACCTTTCCCAAGAGTATTTGTGTCTGTAAATGCAAATGGAGTTTGAACTTGGTTACTTCAAGCCTGTAGTCCTGCACTTTAACCACTACAGCATTAGAACTCCTCACTCAGGTGTTTGGTTTTAAACTAGAGTTGAGAATTAAGTTAAAAAATTTGTTTGGGATGGGTTCTAGGTTGGCCTTATAGAATTCATAACCCTTTCTTAGTTGAGGTATAAAGAGATGCAATGCAGAGAAGCAACTTTGAATCATTCATTAAAAGGAATATTCATACCATTAAGGTTATACTATTTTTAACTTTATTTCAACCAAACATTTAAGAAATATTAGTCATTCCCCAAAAGCTTTTAAAGTGTATTCAGCAAAAATCATTTACGTTTTTACTCTCTAAAATTCAACAACTTACGGCAAGAAATCCCATGATTAGCAATTCCATTATTTAAAAGAGAAATCTCCTTTTCAAATCTCTAAGTAATGAGTTCTTTAATCTTATAACAGTACTTACCCATATTACATACAGGTTTTCAGATGGTCACTGTTGTTCATAAAATACTTTGTTAAAATCTTTCATTTATGATAAACATGCATCTCACTTTCAAAATCTAATAGAAATATTTTCACTATGAAAGAACCTCTGGATTTGTTCTTGGGGAGAGAAAAAAAAAGTTTTAAAAATTCCAAAATCTGTTTATAGAGCTACTAAAGTATCTATTTTAGCATTTTTTTCTTCTTCCTGATACAGTTTTATTTGCTCTGTGTATAGATTTTTATAAGTTGAAACAAAGGATTTTAAAGTGAAGTTCAGTTTACAGTAGCCATACACTACCAGCCAAAGTATTTGGCCACTGTAAAAATTTTCATTTCTCATCCTAAGTTATTTTTAATGAAACAAGTTTTAAGCACCACAATGGTTTTATTTATTATATTAAATATAAATCTTCCCAGGCCACAACAACAAAAAATAAAAACCCAAAAAAACACACTAACAAATAAACACCTAAATTTTTTATTCATTAAGATGACCCCCTTTGGTCACAGTCACCACTTCAGATTCTTGGCATTTTTTCCACTAAAGACTGGAGATAGCACTTGCAGGAAAGCTGGATAAAACTGTCAAAGGTTAGCCACACTTGTGTCTTGTTTAGCTCTGACTTTTCAGTTAAGTTCATCCCACACCAGTTCAATGAGATTCAAGTTTGCTGATTGTGCTGGCCAAGATATCAGTTGAATAATGTGTTGTTCTTATCTTTTAATCAACCTCTGACAGAGTTTACTAGTATGCTTTGGGTCATTATCTTCTATGAGTATAAATCCTTGACCCACAAGTCACGTGATGCTGCGATAGCCAGTCTAATTCAATTTGCCCTTCACCTGGTGCAAATCCCCAACTTTGCAATAGGCAACCCCTCCCCACAACATAACAGTTTCTGCTATGCTTTATGGTTGCTGTGATAAAGAGGGTTGCAGTTCTTTCACCAACTCTTCACTGCATACAGACCCTCCTATTTGACCCAAAGATTTTAAACTTTGATTTGTCAGTACAAAGGTCTTCCACTGCTGTTTTGTTTTTGTGCGCTTTGACCCACTGGAAACTGGAGCCTTTTGATATTATTTTGCTTCCTCAACAGTGGTTTTTTTCTTGACAGCAATTCTGCCATATAGGCAAGCTTCAGTCTCCCCCACCCCACAGTGGATATCAACAGCCTTTTTTTCACGACATTAGCTTAGTTGTGCAGTGATGTTTGGAGCAGTCAACCTTCTGTCACACAAATTGGTGACTGATAAAATTGTCACCAGCATAGGTAAAACAGGTAGTATCTAGCAAGTAGTAATTCAACACAATATAGTCTAATGCAAAGCCAAGTGGTGGTATTGTAACTTTTGGAAAAACATTTTATTCATGCTCAGTACTAAAGAAAAATGCCTTCAAATCTATTTTTCAAAAGTTATCTGGTTATACTAAATATCGTGGTGCTTAACTTTTTTCATTAAAAACAACTTGGGATGAGAAATAAAAATCTTTGAGGGTGGCAACCATCTTTATGACAGCAGATGTACAATTTAAATTACTAAACTAGACTCATATTCATGTATGTTTTTATGCAAGTACAATTATAAAATGGTATTTTTTGTATAACTACAGAAGCTTTGGAGAAAAAAAAAAAAAAAAAAAAAAAAAAAAAAAGCATTTTTCTGTGATCCTCAATTCAATTCTGTTGTCTTATGAACCCAACTTCAAAGTAAATGTAACAATTTTATCTTTTCAAATAATTTTTTTTTTTTTTAAATTAAAGTTATGCAACAATTTGTCATAAAGTTGGATATAAAGTCAGGGTCCAGTTTATCATTTTATGTACAATGTAAATCAAGTCCTCACTTTAAAAATCATCCACTTAAACTTATAAATTCAATTTTTCGAGTAGCACTATGAACACTAATTTTAAAAAATTCTATTTTTTCTAAGTTAAAGAAAGAATAATAAAATAAAAAATACATCACAATATCACATGATACTTTCATAATGCTATTTCTTATATTTTGAAAGAGATTTATGTTAGGCATAAATAAAAAAAAATACAAACTACTTTATGAAAATCAATAACTAACTTAAAAGTCATGTGATATGGGTAACTACAAGTTGCATACTTAACAAATGATTAGTAGAATTTAGACTTTATAAAAATCAAAGCTAGGTTTTTAGTAAGCATTGATTTCTGAGGAAATTCACTTTTAAATTTTTTTTAGTTTGAATGAATGAATCTCCAGAAACTAAAGTGTAGCAAAAAAAAAAAAAAAAAAAAAAGTGAGAGAAAAGAGAGTTGCACGGAATTAGCTCAAATTAGAATTTAGTTTTATTTTATTTCCTTCACAATATGATTAAATAACTCATGTTGAGATTGCTTGGTCAGATTAAGTGAAATATAAGTTCATTACATGGTGACCTGTCAGAAATTTAGTCACATTTTCAAAATAGAAATGAAACTTGAGAGTTCCAATATGCAAAGGCAGGTAATTGAGTATTTTATATCTATTTTGTAGAAGGAGACCCCCCCCCCAAAAAAAAACAAAAGGCAGTTTCTGGCATACATTTGTTGACTTTAAATTCTTTTATGTAATTTTCATGTTCAGCTTGAAATTAAAAAATATTCAAGGAACGAGATTATATATATAATATCAGTTAGTAGAATTTGCAAATTGTACCATCTGGTTTTTCCACACCAACAGATTATATATGGAGTAGCGCCCTCCCTTACACTTCGGTGTGGTAGCTATTGAAAAGGGATCCTTCTGGCCTCCTTCGACTAAGATATATATATATATATATATATATATATATATATATATATATATACACATACACAATTATTTCCGTATTGATATGGGGGAGGGGGTTACTTTAAAGACGTATACGAAATGAATAAATAAAAACATGAATATAGTTATAAATGTTATAGATGAATCTACAAACTTTAAACCCTTTTATATATATATATATATATATATATATATATATATATATATATAATATAATATAATATAATATAATATATATATATATATATATATATATATATATATAAAAACAAAAAAAAAAAACTAATTGATTAACAGTTATGAACATACACAAATCATAACATGCCTAGATACAAAAACCTACAAGAACTGATCAGAGTAAATCAACTATTGTTCTTTCAAATATTTAACAAAATGGCAAAATGACAAATTACAAAATATTTATTTTTATAAGCTAATGAAGAGATTCGAGATTTAGATAAGAATGCAGAAATGTGCCAAAATAGCCATTTGTACAAATAAAAGAAATAATGTATGACATAAGACGTTTGGTATGAAAGTTCTTGGAAAAAAAAAAAAAAAAAAAAAAAAAAAAAAAAAGATTGTAGAAACAGCCAAGATCATAGTTTTAGCAAGTGATTAACAGTCAATACAGGATGTTAGCATTTGAAATTGAGGTTTTTAATTGCAGGTGGTGGTAGTGATATAAGCAAATAGCAAAAGAAGTTCAATTCCAACTGGTTAGCACAAATACTAATGGCAAAAAACGAGCTGAAAGAATTTTCTACTGAATGCATTTATAAAAGCTGAAGTGGGGGATACTGAAATTTTAGTTTAGCATTTTTGTAAGTAGTGCTATCATGCAAAAAGCACAAAAATAATCCGTTACAGTTGCAATTGAAAGGATTAACAGAAAAAAAAAAAAATTTGAATAAATAAAAAGGGACTATCGAGAGAATTATTTCATCTTCTGCCTCAACCCAGAATTGACAATTATGTAAACTCAAATTTGTTCCATATCAAAACCCGAATTGTTACCAAAGAATTAGAGAAAAAAAAAAACAAACAAAAAACAAAGATATACATTATTTTGTATAAAATGTAGTTTAACGAATCATTGAATTGTTTTTATTTGTACTACCATTAGCATCTTTAAAAAAAATAAAAAAAAGCAGCAGCTTATTGTTGACAAGGAAAAGTTTCAGATGAATGTAGAAAAAATTATAACTTGAACAAGAGCACTGTTCAGCTACAACATAAAATTAAAGTTTTAAGCTTATGCAAATAACATTTTCAAAAGTTATTTCAACAAGTAGATATATTTGCAGTAAAAATTCAGGTTTTAGTTGTTTAAACAAAAAAATAAACAAACAAACAAACAAACAAACGAACACACACAACACTGTAGATATGCAATAGAAACAAAATCTGTTAAAAAGTAAAGTAAAATGTCAAACCGGGAGGGTGGATTCACAGAAAAATTTGATAATATAGCTATTAACCAACTTGGGTGGGGGATGTTTACCAAATACAGGGTGTCTACAAAAGAGTTTTAACCATTTATTTGAGTGAGATAGAGAAGAAACAAATCCCAAGATATTGACACTCATGATAGAAATGTCATTAAAGGCATGCTGACAACACAGATTCATTTGACTCTTTCATCAGTTGTCTGTATTGGTTGGTCAACACTGGTGTGTTCACATGTAGGAATCTATTGGAGAAAGTTGCATATGAGTGACCCTTGTTTTCCAGCAGTGCTCAGTATATCTTACTCCTTTTACATAGTTTGTGAGAGGTGAGCAAAGTGACTGGGCAGCTGTTTCCAGAATTTGTTCAAAAACAGCATGTGGCATTCCCATCTAGCTTTTTATTAGTTGGTTTCTTGTTTTAATGGCATATCAACCCTCATGGGTCATTTAATGCCAAAGCCATCATAGAAGAACAGTGATACTATCTAACCTATAGCTGTGTGGATAAGGGAGTTCATACCTTTCCCAAGGGTATTAATCCAAAAGTGTAAAAGGAGCAACTGGGATCAGAATTTACATAGCGGCAACAGTCCAGTACTTTAGCCATAATGTTACACGGACTCTTAGCCTTTTACGTGTACTTCCCCAAAGTAGTCGTAAAGTCTTTGCCAAAAATGTGTTAAGACATCTTTATCTACAACAGCAATAGAATGTGATATATTGTTTCAGATAATCTAAATTAACAGGTAGTGTAAGAAAAGCCTTCATAATAAACTATTTTCTCAAAACTATCATGAGTGGCAATATCTCAAAAAATTTTTAATAAATTTTTGGAACTGTCTCACATTTGAGATATATATATCTCAAAATGTTAATGTTTAATGCTAACCTCTAATTCAAAGCCTGGCTGAATGATAATTGCTTATGTAACATTTTATACCAAGCATTTATGTAAGGAGGAGTATTTAAAGACAAGTTTGTGAAGAAAATATTTGATCCAAATTTAGTTTATATATTCGCTCATTAGAAGCAGGAAAAAAAAAAAAATTTTTTTTAAAAATTCAAATAAATAAATGGGGAGAGGGTAGGATAAAAATCCTTTACAACATTCACAGAGAATGCATATTTGAGAATTATGTGCTACTGCTTAGGAAGCCAATAAAACAACTAAAAAGGAAGATTTTGCCAACATCTCAAATATGCAGAAATTAAAAATAAAAATGAAATGCAAACATTAAAAATTGCACACACAAAAATCTAAAATTAAAATAAAAGAATTGTTATATTGGATACTTTGAATTCAAAGTTAATATCTTTATTCTCAGGTAAAAAAAAATAAAAAATAAATAAATAAATAAAAAAAAAAATAAAATAAAAAGGTAGAATTAAAAATCTGTAGAATTTACAAGTATTTATAAAACACGAATGCACCCAATGACCCAAACAGAACAGCAATTTAAATGAGAAATATTAAGTCACAAAATAAATTTACAGTAAAAAAAAAAAAAAAGTGTTAAATAAATAAAATTTTCTTCAAAGAATTTAAAGTATTTACAACTTTAAATCAGATAAAACCAAATGTAATAAAAATAAAAAGTATCCCTCCCACTTTAAAGCAAACATGTTAGATTGAAAAAATAAAATTAAAAAAAAATGTAAATTAAAAAAAAAAAGAAAAAAAAAAAAAAAAAGAAAAGAAAAAAGAAAAAGTACAGAATAGGCCTTGACCACGAGATGAGATCCAGTAAGTCCCGAGAACAAAAATAACTCCTCTATACTAGATTTTTTTTCTTTTTCATGAACACACAAAAACTTTCTAGAATTTTATGTGAATCAATGAAGCAGCAGCAAAAGGTTGCTTATTTTTTTTTTGTGGGGGGGGGAGTAATGAAGAAAGAGCAACACATCACTGAATTAAGAGAGAGAAAAGAATGTACACTCAAAGAGATCACCCTTATTAATGATATAAAAACTACACTTTTTTTTCAAAAATTATTATAAAGCTATATCATTAGACATTTACAAACAATGGAACACACAACTACAAAGTATAAGAACATACAACACCCAAAGATTCTACATTAATGTGAACATATGATTGGACGAAAAGGCTAAAATGAATTCTTGATTAAAAAGAATTTCAAATGACTTTTGTAGAGCAAGAGATTTTTTCAATTACATTACTGGCAACAATGCAAAGTTTTTGGTTCTTATCCATCAGCGCAAGACAGCCAGCTTGGCAAGAATTGCAGAAGAGGAAAATAAATAAAAATAAAGATTGGATACCAAAATTAAAATAGAAATTGTCAGTGGTGTAACATTCCAAAAGTTGAACTAGTATCTTCAAGAAAAAAAAAAAAAAAAAAAAAAAAGCAACACATTTCAGTGAAAAAGTCTTTGGCCTTCCTGAATTGTCAGTTTTTGTGCCACCCCAACTCCATTATATATTTTTCATAATCAAAAATAGAAAGTTATTTTAATCAGTCACTAAATTTTGCTTTGATTAAAATCTGTCATCTAGATCAACTACCAAGAATTTTATCTAGCAAGATAAATATACTGTCCAAAAATGCTTTCATAATGCAGACACTAATCCCAAATTAGGGGAATCCTAGAGTTTAAAAAAAAAAAAAAATTTTTTAAAAGTTCTTTATTTGTTAATTGCCAGAAAATTTTACCAACTTTTAAAAAAGAGAACATTAATTTCATCGAGAGAGAGAGAGAGATGATGGTGCTGTCTTGTCAAGAATTTAATGTTCAGGACAAGCATATGAAAATAATAACAAGATTTGTTAGATAATGAACTTCACTAGCAAAACATGATCATTCATAAGATTTTTTAAAAAAATTTTTGCAATGAAGTTAAGGAATCAAAATAAAGGAAACAGTTTCTGATAATGTTTTAAAGATTTTTGATGGAAACTATAATGAAATTCACAAAAAGAAACAAATCTTTAACAAATCTCTTTATCAACAATAATCTGCTTTACCATTTTGAGAGGGAACAAAAATTTTCAATAAACCCTCGGACTAAATAGCTTCTGGACACTGATTGCTTGAAAGAAAAAGTGCCAAATTGATGCCCAAACACACCAATACAACTAAGTTGCCATCTCAAAAAAGGTTGGCTATTATCACCAAGTTATCTATGCATGACTGGCAAAATTTTCCATTATTTCCAATTGCACTGCTATAAAGACTTCTTTAAAGCTAACTGGTTAAAATAACCAATATTAAAACTTATCTTGGTGACAGAAGCCAAGTCTACTGTAGATTTTTAATTAATTTGGGATTTTGAAAAGAGTGATTCACAAATACATTATTTTAAATTTAAAGAGAAAGTGTGGGATTGATATTTTCCAAAATACAAAAAAAAAAAAAAAAAAAAAAAAAAAAAAAAAAAAACCAATTATTACTAATTTAAAACTCAAAGTGTGTCCAACACAATGCCAAGATATAGCAGATGAATTTTATAAAAAAAAAAAAAATAAATAAAAAATAAAATAAAATAAAAAATAATATATTATATATATATATATATATATATATATATATATATATATATAAATAAAACCAGTTTTAGAAATAGAAAATTTAAGCCAATGTTGCCATTTCCCCATTAAAAAGAAACCCAGTCACAAGAAATGAGTCTCATTTTCCTACATTCAGTTTCAACAGCAGAGTCAATGAGCTTCTTGCATTACAAGAAACATACATTGTTATGCAAACAAAAATAGGTATTTTAAAAAAAAATATTTAGAATAAGAAAAGAAAAGTTACATGGAAATAAAACATTCCAAGTCAACAACATCATATTGTTTGCATTTCTACTTTCAATTTCCGAGAGTAACTCCATACTCACAGAGAAGTGTTCATAAATTTATGATACATCTGTTACCATGAAGCCAATATTCCACGAGGTGGAGGAATGCTGCACATACATTATACAGCAATCGGCTGACAAGTCACTAGTAGATACCAACGGGCGTTGTTAAGAAGAGCTGGGACAGGATGATAACAAGGCACTCACCGTGGTCAACAAGCCAGTTCATGCACAATGTGTTCAGTTTCTCCTCAAAGAAATCTACACCCTGCAAAACAATTGAAAAATAAAAACTAAAATAACATTATGGTGAAACCACTCACCGTAATCATTAAGCCAGTTCATGTACAATGTGTTCAGTTTCTCATCATAGAAATCTACACCCTGAAAGAAAAAAAAAGGAAGAAAAAAAAGTAAGCAGAGGAAAAGGTCCAGTTTTAACCAAAGTGAAGAGCAACAGTTAAGAAATAATGGATTTGTTTGGCCTTGTGCCAGGACATTTGGGCTGAGGTTGAGTTAAGATAAAAATGAAATTAGTTAACATTACCAAGGCATACCAAACAACCAGAAATAGTTTTCACTTACAAATTTTTTTTTTTTTTTTTCCAAATCATAGAATTTCGGCTAAAAAGTTAGATTAAAAAAGTTGGAGGCAGTATATGAGTGGGAAAAGATGCATAATCAAAACAAACTGGTATTGTTTGGTACTTGGGGACCAATTCCAGTGCTGAAGAAATAAATCCACTCAAAAGTTAACTGAACACAAATGAACAGTTAGGTAAGTTTTAAAAAAGAAAATGATAGCAATAACTAAGCATTTGTCAGAAAATCGACATCTATTGATGAAATGAAAAAATAAATAAATAAAAAGAATAGTTTAATCCATTTTCATAAAATTGATGATATTAAAAGGAAAAATCTGAAGGAAGAGGAGGAGAAAAAAAAACAAAAACAAACAAACAAACATGAGCTTTAAATTGTATTATTGAATTTTTTAAATTTGAGTATTTGGCACCAAAAATATTCGATTTGATTTTTACAAAAGTAAACACTAAACTTTACTATTTTACAATTTGTATATCAGATTTTTTCTTTTAAAATATAAGTTTTATGAAAAATAATTTATTCTTTACAGGTGACTGAATAATTTTTGGGGAACAGTTGTCGATTTTTCAATACGCATATGGTCATAACCTAATTGTCACGTGATGGCTCACAGAGACGAGGAGTGGGAATGATACTCTTCCCCTGTTGAACTAAAATTATCTAGCAGTCAAAAAGTGACCGTTAGAAATGATTATGGGTCACACAGATGTTTGCACTTAAGTGACCTTGGGTCGCCGGACATCGGAAGGGGAAAGAGAAAATGAAGCCAAATGATTGGTGGGGGGGGAGCCTCAAACGGAAGTAGGGTTCCCTTCCCCTCGAGAGTTTTTGGACAAGTCTCGTGGCAGACGGACGACAGCCATTTCACTCCGGGCTAAAGACAAAAGACTGAGACACGAGGGACTCCAAAGTCTCTCAAGCCAGCATTAAAAGCAATACAAAGTCTACTAGCCCGTGAAAGAAGAGAAATTCTCCAGTGGAACCCCGTCAAAAAAATAAGATAAGTAACTTTGGGACATTTTCCTTTTCACCCAAACTTTGTTTACCACTCTCTCTCAATTTGAAAAAGGATAAAAGCCAAGAAAAGACATTTATATTCATGGACTATCCTATTACATATTTTTGACACTTTGAACATATATATGTATATAACCGTAGTAAAGAACTTATGTATTTTCATTTTACCATGTGGTCTATGTTATTATTCCATGCTTTCCTTTCAGCTTCTATTCGCCTTATATTATCTTGCTTAGAACTGTCCTCTTAATTCCTAAAGTATCACACGGGAAACCGGAGTTGCCGACGGTAGCAATATCAATATTATTACAACTAAGACCTATAGGCTCACTTTCTTCCATTATCTCGGGGAAAGAAGAAAGCGACCTGGTGGGTGTGTGATAGTGTGAAATTTGGAACCCCTTGCCAGCGGCGGTCAGTCTGGCCTTAAATTATTCCCTCACGTAATATGCCAGTTCTTATCTGCCTGAGAAAAGAACTCTGAACAGGACTTATTTCTGTAGGGGATCAAGTGCCAACCTGCCCCGTCTTCACACGTGCGAAAATAAAGTCCCATTTTGGGATTTTAGTCATTTTGCCGTCACAGACCTTTTATGGGGGCTCGTTTCCGGAATGATTATTATTAATAATATTTATTGCTAGTAGTCGTGTGACAATTCCTGCCGTCTAAATCTACCCTGGGAGACCGTGAAAGAAAAAAAGGAATATCGTCGAAACGGTCAAATTACTTGTTGATATAACTGTTTAAAAAAATTTAAAAAAAAAAAAAAAAAATGGACAAAATAGAGAACTTTTTAAAAGAACCCTCCATGGAAAAGTTGGAGAGGCTGAGAAAAAGCGAGATAATAAAAATTGGCGAGAAGCTTGAGTTAAATGTTCAGAATTCTATGAGAAAGCATGAACTCGTGAGAGAGATAGCAAATCACATGGTGGACGAAAATGTTTTCGAGGAAGCAGTATTAGAAGAGCTACCAACGGAAATAAGAATGACTCCAGAAGAAATTGAACTGGAGAAAATTAAAATACAAGCACAAATGGAACTACAGAGAAATAAAATGGAACTGGAGAAAATAAAAATTCAGCAAGAAACAAGGCTGCGAGAAGTCGACTTGGCAATAAAAGGACGCAAAGAAAGCCATGACAGTTTCGAAGTAACGAAACAAGCGAGGCTAGTCCCAAAATTTGAAGAGGCCAACGTGGACGGATACTTCGCACATTTTGAGCGAACTGCACTAAATCTTGGATGGCCGAAAGAATGCTGGTCGATGCTACTCCAAACTGTGCTGACAGGAAAAGCACAGAGAGCATATGCAACTCTGCCGACAGAAAATTGCGCCGACTATGATTTGGTGAAAGCAGCGGTTCTTAAAAGCTTCGAGTTGGTTCCAGAAGCTTATAGACAGAAATTCAGAACACAGAGAAAAACTGAAAACCAGTCTTATGTGGAATTTCTGCGGGAAAAAGAGAACGCGCTGGATAAGTGGTGTGACTCTAAGAGGATAGACGGAGATGCTGAGAAACTCCGGCAGCTAATATTAGCTGAAGAATTCTTAAACTGTGTGCCAGAAGAAGTCAGGGTTCACCTAAGTGAAAGAAAAACTGACGTGACCTATGAAATGGCCGCACTAGCAGACGAATACATCCTCACTCACCGAAAAACAAAGGAAAAACCGTACACGGGAAGTAAAGTGAAATTCAAAGCTGAATTAAGTCCTGAAGGAAGACCTAAGGAAGGAAATAGAAGGACCTTCCAAAGTAGCAGCAGAACAGTGGTCTGCTACAAGTGTGGAAAGGCTGGACACATAGCCATAAGGTGTCAGCTAGGAAAAGGTCCTGAAAGAAACCAGACCCAGCCGAGAAAACCTCAAGGAGCTGTAACAACACCTAGAGGAAACCAGTCCTATCGACCCTGGACGAAAAAAGGGATGATAAGAGGCCCACACGGAGGACCAGTGGAAGTCTCAATTTTACGAGATACCGGAGCATCTCAGTCGTTACTTCTACGAAATAAATTACCTAAAAGGGTAATAGAAGCAACACGTGAGACTGTGATGATAGAGGGTATCGGCGGAAAGAGGGTAAAAATACCGCTGTGTAAAATAACCCTAAAGTCCCAGTGGAAAGATGGACCAATTAAAGTTGGTGTGGTAGACAAACTACCTATGAAAGGAATTTCCCTTATACTGGGAAATGAAGTAAAAACTAAAAAGTGTCACCCGGAAAAGATGGCGAAAATAAGCACCATAAATGAAGATGGAAAGATGGCGAGGATGAACGCCAAACATGGAAAGAAGTTGGCGAAAATGAGCGCCAAAAATGAAGAAAAAAAGATGGCGAGAATGAACGCCAAACATGAAGACAAGATGGCGGCTGAGCCACGTGGGTGGCCCAAACGACATAGTCGCTCACAGAGTGAGAAGGTGGAAAGAAAAGAAGTGAACCTTCCACCCCTCAATAAACAAGAAGATAAAAGGACCAGTCGTCAGAAAAAGGATGAAGGTCCAACGAATATTAGGAATAAATTCCCTAATACTTATCGAGGGGATAAGAGGAAAATAAGAGGACCCTCACATAGGGCGAAGGAAGAATTTAAGAAGGGCGACGAAGTCCTGCTACTGTCATCAAATAAAGGACCCCACTGTGGTGGACGATATATAGGTCCTTATGTAGTAACACGGAGGATAGACAAGAGGACATATAGGATTGATACCCACGAGGGAAGGAAGCAGACACAAGTGTGTCATGCAAACAAATTAAAAAGATATGTCCGTCAAGAAGGCCCACCTCGAAAAATTAAGAACTCGGCAATGCCGAATAAATTCGAGGAAAAATTAAGCCAGTTGTCTGTCTCAGAGAGAGGGGACTTAGAGAAATTAATAAAAAAGTACCCAAGTTTATTTCTCTAACGCCCCACGAAAATGTAGTAGCAGAATATTCTTTCATAGTTGTTGAGAGAAAGAAAGAGAGAGAGAGAGAAACTAAAGGAGAGGAGGAATTCTCGTCCCCAATGTTGAAATATGAGACGGACGAGAAAGTGGTTCGTCAACAAGTGACGAATAGGGGAAAGAGAGAAAAGAAAAGGAAGTTTTCTCCCCAAAGCTTGACAATTAAAGTTATAAAGTCGTCAAAAGTGACAAAGAAAGAAAGAAAGAAAGAAGGGCTTACCTCCTCAAGGTTTGAAATATGATACGGTCAAAAGCCGAGAGAGAAAAAGAAAGAAAGGAAAACAAGATTAAAGGAAAAGAAAAGGGAGAGAGAGAGAGAAAGAAAGAGAAGAGAAATTGTTTTCCCCTATAGAGAAAATTAGGAAGGACGAAAAAAGGAAAAGGAAAGAATTCGTCCAAGCGTGAAGAAGAAAGGGGATGAAAGAAAAGTAAAGTGAGAAAAAAAAAAATGAAAGAAAAGGAGAAAGAACAGTGAATTGAATTGCCTTTTTTTTTCTATGATATTTCTATTCATCTCCCTTTCTTCTCTTAAGCAGGGAGGTGTCACGTGATGGCTCACAGAGACGAGGAGTGGGAATGATACTCTTCCCCTGTTGAACTAAAATTATCTAGCAGTCAAAAAGTGACCGTTAGAAATGATTATGGGTCACACAGATGTTTGCACTTAAGTGACCTTGGGTCGCCGGACATCGGAAGGGGAAAGAGAAAATGAAGCCAAATGATTGGTGGGGGGGAGCCTCAAACGGAAGTAGGGTTCCCTTCCCCTCGAGAGTTTTTGGACAAGTCTCGTGGCAGACGGACGACAGCCGTTTCACTCCGGGCTAAAGACAAAAGACTGAGACACGAGGGACTCCAAAGTCTCTCAAGCCAGCATTAAAAGCAATACAAAGTCTACTAGCCCGTGAAAGAAGAGAAATTCTCCAGTGGAACCCCGTCAAAAAAATAAGATAAGTAACTTTGGGACATTTTCCTTTTCACCCAAACTTTGTTTACCACTCTCTCTCAATTTGAAAAAGGATAAAAGCCAAGAAAAGACATTTATATTCATGGACTATCCTATTACATATTTTTGACACTTTGAACATATATATGTATATAACCGTAGTAAAGAACTTATGTATTTTCATTTTACCATGTGGTCTATGTTATTATTCCATGCTTTCCTTTCAGCTTCTATTCGCCTTATATTATCTTGCTTAGAACTGTCCTCTTAATTCCTAAAGTATCACACGGGAAACCGGAGTTGCCGACGGTAGCAATATCAATATTATTACAACTAAGACCTATAGGCTCACTTTCTTCCATTATCTCGGGGAAAGAAGAAAGCGACCTGGTGGGTGTGTGATAGTGTGAAATTTGGAACCCCTTGCCAGCGGCGGTCAGTCTGGCCTTAAATTATTCCCTCACGTAATATGCCAGTTCTTATCTGCCTGAGAAAAGAACTCTGAACAGGACTTATTTCTGTAGGGGATCAAGTGCCAACCTGCCCCGTCTTCACACGTGCGAAAATAAAGTCCCATTTTGGGATTTTAGTCATTTTGCCGTCACATAATTGATAAATATAAAGAAATTAAAATGAAATTAGTAACTTTCAAAACTTCTGGTGAAATTTCATTATATATATATATATATATATATATATATATATATATATATATATATATATATATATATATATATATATATAAAGGAACAATTTGACAAAACTGAAAGAGTAACGTTTCAAATTCTGAAATACTTTCAATTTATAAAAAGGAAACAATTCTGCTGTTAGCCCAATACATTTTTTTAACAAAGTAGCCAACTTTTTCCTCAAAGAACTTCAGATACAAAAAACAAAAACAAAACAAAAAAAAACAATTTCTCTCAATGTCGTTTTTGTTTAACCCAGCATTAATCTTCAGTGTCATTCAAACATAGTTGGACAGTTTATATACTATATGCATTTTTTGCATTGGGATTTTACAATTATGTAAAATATAGTCATACTGCTGCTTCAGTATATCTCAGCAGCAGTTACTGATGGACAGATTGATTGCCTTCGAGCTGATTGTTATTCATAAAATACAATATGCGTGCGCATGTGTGATTAAGATAGTCACTGTATCTGCTAACTATTGTTGATCTGCTTAAGTCTGTGTACGAGTTGTTTGATTTTTGAATGGATTGAATTTAGGAAGGTGGCATACCTTTTCCCCCAAGTACTCTCAGCCCCAACTGGAGCCATCTTGGGGGTGAGGTAGGGGAATAATGAAATAAACACAATGCGTCATATACATTTATATAAAGAGAAGGAGGAAGAATAATTGAGAGAAGTCACAATCCCCCCCCACACACACACTAGAGGTAAGAAAAATTGGCCAGAATGTCCTCCAGGCATTTCAGAATGTGGCTGCTATATTCAAAGTTGATCTTGTTTAAGAAAGGTTTGTTGATATTTATACAGAGAGCTTCAAAAAGTTGGAGTTTTTGTTCTTTCTGTAATATGGAGGCGTTTTCAAATAAATTTTTTGTTTTTGGAGGTGGGGCACAAGTGTTTCAAGGTGTTGAGAATGGAACTAGTGTTGGAGAGGTGAAGTGCTAAACAACTTAATAGTCATAGTAGTCAGACCTATGTAGGTACTTAATTGGGGAGCATTCTTCTAATAGATATTTTAACTTGTACACTACATTGGTCATACAGAGGTAACTAGTAGAAAGAGGGAGGGAGAGAAGTTATTATAGATGACTAAGTTAGTTGTATTTAATTTGGGATAATATATGAGGAGTTTGTTAAAGTAGACGAAACATTACATATTAGATTTTTAGTACTATTTCATTGCGTTTGTGCATCAGGTTATAAAAGATAGTTTAATGTAGTATTATTTTCATTGTAATTAGAGTTGATCATTTTAATAGCACAATTTATTTGTTAGTCAACACTATAGCTTGGGGAGTCATTGTTCATGAGGGTTTGTTTAATGTTTTAAGTTCAGAGTAGAAGAATGTTTTGAAGGAGGATATGAGTTTGGTAAAATTAGATTTTTTAATCATTTTATATTGTTTGGAGCATTCACTTTTATAATTGAGAGTATAAGAATTAGTACTAGTAGGGTTTTTGTATGGGAAGGTGGTGAAAGTGTTGCTGTTTGTGTCAATCAAAACATGATGACTTGAGAGCTTATTATTGCTGTTTAGTCAATAAGTGAAACTGAGTACAGAATTATTTTGGAAAGCCAGTTGTAGATTATGTAATTCATTTGTGCTATATTGACAAGGAGAATATTGTCCACACAGTGCAAATAAATTTTGTATTTTTATATAGTCAACAACTATTTTCTAAATGAACCATGCAGAAATTGTTGAAAGTAATTCCTAAGGCAAATCCTTTCGCAATACCAACATGTTATATGTACATATTGCCATGATGGTCATAGAATGGGACTTTAGTAGTACAACTTAAGAGGATCTTAAGAATATTGGGATTTTTAGTGGAAAATATGCAGAGTCATCAATATTATATATAATAATGTTAATTTCTTTCACAGGAAAATTAGTGAAAAGATTCAATATTGTGTGAGGCTATGATACGATTGTTAGGTTATAAAGTTTGTTAGAACGGGAATGAGTCATGGCTGGATTTGCTAGATATGTAATGTTATGAGTTGGTTAATATGTTTACTTAACTAATATATGGGAGTGGTGACTCGAGAGATAATGGGTTGGAGAAGATAATGTTATTTATTAGTTTCGTATATGTATCTGGGTTTAGATTCTTCAGTGATTTTTAGAAGTTTGAGGCTATCATGTGCATTATTGGTTGTGATAAATTTGATGTTGGATTTTAATTGATTGGTTGGGTTTTTGTGAAGTTTTTAAAATTTTGTGCAGTCTTCTAGTATTTTTTGGAATTTGGAAATAT
This sequence comes from Sepioteuthis lessoniana, assembly GCA_963585895.1. Taxonomy (NCBI): domain Eukaryota; kingdom Metazoa; phylum Mollusca; class Cephalopoda; order Myopsida; family Loliginidae; genus Sepioteuthis; species Sepioteuthis lessoniana. The sequence goes on from CAUZXS010006642.1 coordinate 75,420, forward strand.
AGTCAGATTTGTTGAAAATCTGAAAAATATTAGTTTTGCCTGCTTTTTTTTTTATGAAGAAAATAAGGTGATTGCATAATTGTTTTGCAACAGCTTTTATTTCATAAGCAATGTTGAGGGGTTATCAAATCTGTTTTTTTTTTTTTTTTTACAGCTTCATCTTTCAAGGAAGTGACTGAGTTCAGGGTGAGTGGTGATTTTTTTCTTGTGTTTTGAGCTTTTGAATATTTTGAAAAAGCAGTTCAATTTCAGTTCTTGTACATATAACACCTTTCTAAATTCATTCCATCCAAAATTCAAAGGACTCATGTCAAGGCTTAAAACAGATCAACAATAGAGTAGGCAGAAACAAAGTGCCGTCCTATTTAATTAAATATGTTTAAAAGAAAAAATTGCTACACATACACAGAGAAAATACCCACATGATAGTGTATTATACGATTTTATATGTATGCTGATAATCAATATGAAAAAAATAAGATGCAATCTATTACAATATAAATTAATATTTGAACTATGGCTATAATCATTAATTGAAACAATAACTATTATAGGATACATAAACCTATATAGTATATTTTATGTAATTCACATCAAAAGAAAGTTGGTTGGTTATTTAGGTTTTATGGCATATCAACCTTTGTTGGTTATTTAATGCCAAATCCATTTTTATTCAAACAATTCAGTTTACTATCAGTATAGTTTTCGTCCACACAGTTAAATGTCAAAACTGTTCTATTTCAAGTAATTCAGTTTAGCATAAGTATGGAATTTAGTTCTATTTAACCCATAGATAGGACCCCATCAGGTGCTACCACTCTAGGCCAGAGTGGACCTAGGAACAATGGCAATCAAGGAGTACTCTGCATTCCCCAAAGCTCCAGCATTACTGGAACCTCACCATCAAATTGTTTTGTGTCATATTCAGAACACTCGTTGAGAGAGGGGTTTTTACCCCTCTGCAGAGGTGCAGTCGGTGTATTCTACAGCCCCAGTCGACTAGGCAACCAACGCAAAGAATAACACCTATACTTCACTACAGCTGAACCAGGATTATGCCACTATAAAAGCTCAATGTTCTCACTTAATCAGGAAAGAACTGGGAAGGAGAGAAATAATCAAGTTGCTAGCTAGGAATTACAAGAATGAAGAAAAAAAAAAGGGGGGGCGTACTAAAACACCCCAGAGGTACTAACACAATGTCAATATTGTCAAATACCATAAATTTAATAAGTACATCAAATTAATCAAGGAAGTTTTATGTTTACCTAAACATTAATTACTTAGTGACAGTTTTAATGTTGTTTCAAAGAAAAAACCTTTATCTGCTAAATATAGGTCTTGGGAGAAAGAAACTGCTACAAAAAGGAAGCACGTTAAACCTTTTTTCTACTATTCACAAAATACTACCAACATCACTAACACTGTTGATGCTTTCTACCTACCAACTGCCCAGCCAGTAAGGGCATGTATTCGATGATGGCTAGCCGCACTCGCCACTTTGTATCTTCTGCCAATTCCACAATGGCTGGAAGGAGGCTTTGTGATAACTGCTTAATGCCAATCACCTGGAGAAAAAAAAAAAAAAAAAAATTATTTCACTAAAAAGATGTACTATAGAAGAAAAAACACATTCATCAATAATCTAACATTACAGTAAATAAACTGAACACCAAATAATGGCAAACTACATTTTTATAGAAACAAATACAAATTTAGGCTGGCAAATCAAAAGTTACTTCTTGATGCCCTTGCACTGATTATAATCAAACACACAACTCTGACCCATCTCCACTATATAAGAGGAGTGCTGAAAAGTTCTCAGCCTAACCAAGAAGGTAATGATCTTGAGCCATGAAATACAAATGCTATTCATCCTAATATTTGACATTTTTCCTTAACATGATTTTCTCAAGGAAAATTCAAGTTCCTTTCCTTAGGTTTATTAATAACTTTTTAGTATATCCTTGTATACTGTATTTATTATTCATTCAGACTTGTGAAAAGAAAAAGTGTTTATGTTTTGTGTTTTGTTTAATGGCAAAAAGGTTATAGTTTTGTCTTCTGTGTGGGTTTTTATAAGAGAATTTGATATTTGGTTAGATTTTAGTAAAAAGGTTGGTTTAAAAAAAAAAAAAAAAAAAAATTATATATATATATATATATATATATATATATATATATATATATATATATATATATATATATATATCGAAAACTCAAGATGGTTTGGTGTTTTTGAAAAGGTCCTTCAGGTTGCAAGTTTGGTAGTATTTTAGGCGAGTTTGTCTGAAACTGTTACAGTTTAAAATAATGTGTTTGACTAAAGTACTTTGCACATTGAGTGTCTTCCCTTTTTTGGAAGTGTAAGTGGGTGTGGCCAATTTTATTACAGACTTCACATTAGAAAGTCTGCAAAGTATCACTTTTCTGTTTCTTCTTACCCCTGCCAACCACTCACCAACATTGTCATGTATTTAGTGGAGGTTGTTGTGCATTTGACTGTCCCAGGATTTTTTACCATCTGTCATGTATTAATTTATCAATAATTGGTTTTAAATTAGTACAAGGGATTTTTGTATTGGATATGTCAGTCAGGAGTGGGTTTTTTTTCCAGTTTTGACTGCCCTTTCATATCTATGTACATACACTAATGTGGCTTGGTATCTAGCTGAGAATAATACTATTATTTTTGGAGAGCATGTTCATTTTGTTATGGAGTATTGTGATGAGGAGTTGTTCTATAGTGCTAAGAGGACTAATTTGGAGGATTTTTAGTTAGTTATAATGTTCATGGCTTGGTTAATAGCTGGGACATCAATACTATAGATTGAGGATTCATTTAGATGTTTTAACACTTCTTGGTTTTGGAGGATAGCAGCATAACCAACTTTAATTTCCTGTTTAGACCCATCTGTAGTGATGATCAGTGAGGTTATTTTGAATGTTGAGAAACTTCTCAGAAACTTCTTAGATGGTTTGGCTGTGTGCTCTGGTTCTCAGTTGCTTGATAAAGAGGATCTAGGATAATTTTGAATCAAGAGTAATTCCTGGCAGAAATCTTTAAATATGCCGTGTAGCCATGACATGTCATAGGGTTTTTCAAAGTCAAAATAGACTGCAACCAGATGTTTCTTTTTAATGAATGAATTGGTCTATGGTGTATCTTTTGGCTCTGAAGTCTGTGGGTTTTTAGAAGAGGTTGTTTGATTCAAGGAACCATGTCAGTCTTAGATTGATCATCCTTTCAAGAGTTTTGCAAGAACAGCTAGTTAAAGCTATAGGTCTATAACTGGTAGGGTTTGTGGGATCTTTTTGTTTTTTTGAGGATAAGCATGTTAGAGATGTTGCCAGAGATCCAGATATTGTTGTATATATTCAGAAGATATTTTAGTGGGTAGACTGTTCGCCAATGGTCCGAGACACCTTGGTTCAATCCCAGGTAGAGTCATACCAAAGAATTAAAAAATGATACTTGATACCTCCTTGCTTAACACTCAGCAATATAAGGTATGCATCAAGAAAAAAGTGGAGCAATCCAGGGAAAGGAGTAGCACCCACTCCTACACCTTGGTGTGGTAGCTATTGAAAAGGAAGCTTTCGGGTCACCCTCGACTATGGTCGACTAAGGTTTGAGGAGGGTGTAGAGGATTTCATCTGGACTAGAGGCTGAGTGATCGAATTTGAATACTGAGTTTTGAAGTTCAATTTGGGTGAAGGATTATTATAGCTTTCAGTATTGTCAGAAGAGAATTTCATGTTCTTTGATTCTGATAGAGTTGAATTTATTGGAGTATTTTTTTTGTGGATGACGCTCGAGTAAAATTTCCTGTGATCAGATTGACTACATTTTACTTATGTTTCTTTGAGGTGATTTATCACAGTGTTGTTTTTATTCGATATTTTATTTATAAAGTTTAAAATTATTTTGGGATTAGTATTCATATTTGGAGATGATTACAAAAGAAACTATACAAAGTATTTGGGGATGGAAACCACGGAAAAAAAGAGTTCAAGTGAATTTGTTTTTTTATTTTTTTACTTTGAAAATGTGATCTAAAAATCAGTGGGAACAAAGATAAAATAAAGCAAATAGATTTTTTTTTTTTTAAATAGAAAGAAAGAAAAAAAAAAAAAAAAGAAAAAAAAAAAAAAAGAAGTGTTTTGACTTACTTCATTAACACAATCTAAGTTAGAGATGATATTTAACCTAACTTCAGGGCATTCATCCTTCAACTGTGTCAGGAACAATGGTAAAAGATGCTCTATAGTGCTAGAAATAAACAAATTAAAAACCAGTGAGAGAGAGAGAGAAAAAAATCTGATAGCATCCAATTTTGATATTCAATAGGAATCTATTTGCACAAAGTGTGTAGTATAAAAACAGATAGTTAGGAACCTGCCCACAAATAAAAAATATAGAATAACTGTTAAAAGTAAAAATTGATATACATAACAGTAAATTCATTCATGAGTGACTAAATTTGTAGGTAACTATATTTTTAAACAAATTAGATTTCATTTGTTTGCATACATTTATTTAGTATTATCATCATCTTGTCATGCCCCCAGCATAGATATCCCCGACCATCGTTTTCGGCAGGTCTTCAGGGCTACACCCCATATCCTCACAGAGCTGCTGTATGTAGGTTTGAGCTGGTCGCCGTGCTTTTGCTTGGCTATCATTTATGAGCTCATCCTTACCTCTCCAGCAGTGTTCTGCATGTCTGGTTCATCTAATTTGGATAGTTTTTGTGATGGGTGGTAGGTGGCCGTACAGCTGCTGTACAGGACCTGTTCAATATTGCTTGCAGCATTCTTGTGTAGTTGCCATTAAGCCTTTTCTCCAGCTGTTTAGTTAGCGTCCATGTAGTGCATCCATACAGCAGTATCGACACGACTGCTGCTTGGAAGAAACTGTGTTTCATTTTATCGGTCAGGTCTGACTTCCATAGTATTAAGTACTACATAATACCAATAATTCTATTTAATATTGTTCTGCATGTCTGGTTTATTACTCATTCATTTGCACACAGTGAATGTTTTCAAGTATTGCTATTCAACATGAATTTTATTTATGTATTTTCATGGAACAAATTTTTCACACAGCTGTATGGTTTCAAATCATAACCTTTAGTAATTGATTGAACAGTTCTATTTGACCCATAGACAGGACACTAATGGGTACAACTAATCTGGGCCAGAGTGGATCTGAGAGTAATGGCAATAAAGAGGAACTCCATATCACCATCAGTAGTTTAATATATCCAGGGACACTTTTTTTGGGGGGGGAACCTCTGCAGATGTGCAGTTAGTGTATTCTACAGCCCCAGCAGAGGAGAGAGAGAGAGAGGAGGAAAAAAAACAAAAAAAAAAACAACTCACTTTTCTTTGCCTAATATTGGTGAAAGTCCCATGATGACTGAAGCTAATGCTGATTTAACATGTTGGTTTGCATCAGAGACCAGCTCTTTAACACATGGAAGGATATTTGTCATGATCAAACTTTCACGCACATCAGGAGCAAGATACTGGCAGAAATCTGGAGAATGGAAAAAAATTTTAGCTAAAAATAGGAGCAAATAAACAGCAAGGAAAGTGTCAGAATAAATATAATTACATGGGAAACTAAACATCTTCAACTAGTCATGAGATTAGAAAGTTATTTACAACTTTTTCAACTCCATTAAAAGGCCAAAGATAACAGATGTTAAAGAGCATGTTACAGTAACAAGGAAAAAAAAAAAAAAAAACAAAAAAAAAAAAAACATACATTTTCAATTCATGTGATGGGTTATCTTAGGAAAAAAAAATTGATATAGTGATAATTTATCCTAGAGCAGAAATAATTAGTTGTAGTGAAACATTAGTTAACTTTGATGAACCTTGAGCTTCTGAACCCAATACCCTCTGCTGTTTGATCATGATCTCTACATCCATAAATCAGTGCTACAGAGAAAAGGGAAAATAAAGTTCCAGCAGAATATCAGTGTAATGAGCTCAAATGGTTGATCGTTTGTTTCATTTAAAATGACAACTTGATCAAACAAAAAACAACAAAAAACCCAAAAAAACATTCAGAAATGAAACAAATCATTTTAGAATACAGAACTATTATTTAATATGATTGCTCTAGATAAAACTGTGCAAGAAAAAGTGAGCTAGATACATTCAAAGTTAGGAACACACAAATTGTTTTACTCCGGGTGGAGAATATATATCTAATAGTTCTATTTGCATTCTTTTTAGCCAGAAACAATTATTGCATCAATAAAGAATTTTTCTTCTTTATATAGAATACCAGAAAGTTTGTAATGATGATGATTTACAAACAAGAACAAACATGATAAAGCTCAATCAGGAGACATCAGCTATTCAAACTGAACAGTCTTCCTAAAGTTAGTTTTCTGACAGATCTCCACTCGCAATGCCATCTTATTTGTTCAGAAACTTGATAGAGTGAAACTGGAAACTTGTTATGTACCAGCAGTCAATGACTTCAATACACATAAACTATTGCTGCTCAAAGTAGTGGTAAGGTATATACTTCACTTGTAGCCTTAAAAATCCAGATTGTGCAACTGTTAAATGATAGTGACTTTATTAAAATTATGTGATTTATCAGTGGTTTCTCAACAGATACAATGATGTCAAACAAGGTTATAATGACAAATGAGGCACACTTTGATTAGAGGTTTGCATTCTATAATAATGACATATGAAGCAGTGATGCTAGTGATTTTATTATTGGTTAATACTTCAAGATCAACTAAACTTGTAAAGTGAAAGTTACTTTCATATATTGCCATACTTAAAAATATTGTTTTGGAACAGAACAAAGATTGAGATTGGTTCCAGCAAAACATAACTCAGTGTGGAAAGTGGTTATTGCTAACATTTAGATGTACCCCATCCTGTTAAAGAAACTTTGAAAAAAGAAAAAAGTTTGGTTGGGTTTTGGGCATATCAACCACTGTAAGTTATCAAATACCAAATCCAGTTTGTACATGTATATAAAAAATATGATTTGTAAACATTTTTTTTTAAAACAAGTCTGAGCTCATTTTTTGTATAGTTAAATGGTTTCAAGTGTTGCTATATAATATAATTTAATATTATTGATTTGTTTACACACAGTTTGTAGGCAAATTCATTTCTAAACGAGTTAGAACCAATTTGTTTGCACATTAGTATTGCTAGTGTTTCTACACAGTTAAATGGTTTCAATTATTGCAAGCTAACACTAGTAGTTTTATTAGATATTAATCATTTGTTTGCCCACAGTCCTGTCTGCTGGGAGGCAGAGACAAATAAAACCACAATGAAGTGGTTACAAGTATTGCTATTGAACACTATTAATTCATTTGCACATAGCAATGCTTGGAAACATTTGACTATGTAATACCAATAAATTTAGGTACACAGTTCAAGAGTTTCAAGCATTACTATTTAACACTAATAATTGCAGTCAACATTACGCATTCATTTGCACATAATTAAATGCTTCCAAGTATGGCAAGGTATCACCAACAATTCAATTAAACAGTCATTTGTTTTCATACAGTTAAATGTAAAAACTGGTCTTATTTAAACAATCCAATTTAACATAAGTCATTTGTTTGCATAAAGTGTAAATGTCAAACAGTTCTATTTGACCCATAGTAGACCTGGGAGCAATAGCTATGAAAAAGTACTCTACATTCTCCAAAGCTCCAAGACTGGAGCCTCATGGTTTAATGTCACATCAAGGACACCTGTTTAGTGCGGAGGGTCTTACTTCTCAGCAGAAATGTAGTCAGTGTGTTCTACAGCCTCAGCAGACAGAACAGGAAAAAAAAAAAAAATTATGATTTGACGTTAGATTAAAAGTAGTTAAAATAAAAATATATTTCAATAAGTTGGCATGTATATACCCTACACCCCCAATAAATTATTCTTGGGAAATAATAACGCCTTCCCTCCCTTGATCATTGAGCTATGTCAATGATAATTGCAAATTACTAACCTTTAACCTTGTGTGCAGCTGCAGCACGAACTTCAGCTTCACAATCTTTTAAGAGTCCTTGAAAAGCCAGTACCAAGTCATTCTTTGTGATTTCAGGGCCAACAGCTTTTTGTAACTTAGAAAAAATAAAATAAATAATATAACTTAATCTGCAAATTGTTTAAAAAGCATCTTTATTTTATCAACAAGAGTCTAGTAAATTAGTCTGATGAGAGAGAGAGAGAGAGAGAGAGAGAACTGAAGTGAATTCAAATAGAAATTAAAAACACTTGTGAGCAGCGACAATTTTTACAGCTGAAAAGGATGATGCTAATAGAAAATACTCACATCAGTAAACTTATCAGCAACCATGTAACGAACTCTCCAAGATTTGTCTTCAGCTGCTTGTCGTAATGTTGGCATTACATGTTGTTCAACATCTTCAGCATTAAGCAACGATGCTATGGCAACGCAAGCTTCAACAGCCAAAAGACGTACTGAATCCTGAAGAGAAAAAAAAAAGTCAAAAGATTTACTTAACAGAGACAGTAGTCCTTTGCTGTAAAGGTCTTTGCACAAAAAAAAAAATAAATAAATAAAAAAAAATAAAATAAAATATACATACACACACACATATATATAAAATGAAATTACTGTAAAATCTGTTATTCAATAATGTCATCCAAGAAAATGAAAATATTTGCAACTGGCTAAAAATTTATCATCATCATCGTGTTGTGCCGGCAGCACGGATATCCCTGACTTTCATATGACCGATAGCTTATTGATAGCTGTCCATGCCTTTGTTAGCCGTGTGTCGATGTCTTTTTCGGTTGATAAGATACTTTTTCCATCACTATTCATTTCACTAATAGGATAGCAAGTGTGTTGTAACTGACAATGCCCAGTGAGATGTGTTTATCAGCCAGCACATTTTGTAAGAAACCTTTCTATAAATACTCCCCCATTTGCATGCAGCAAGTCATTGGTATTTAGACTGGGAATCAGCCTCCCAACAAAGATTGTAAACTGGCTAAATGTTTGCCATAGCAGTGGTTGCTGTCAGCCTGTGCACCAGTATTACTTTAGTATATTGCTAGACTAGCTAAGATGAGTTTGAGCATTTAATTACCAAACAACTTGCAATATGAAGCTGGATAATAATTTGTAGCATGAAAAGTTACTTGTTTACCTGTTCATCTTGAGCCAAACTGTTGAACAAGGGGATCAAGTCAGACTTGAGATATTCTGTCTCTGCTACCTTTGCAAACTCGCCCAGCTTGCCAGCAGCTGCCCTGCGCACCATTGGAGTATCATCTCCACATAATGTTTTGAAACATCTATGCACAGACACACACAAAAAAAAAAAAAAAAAAAAAAAAAAAAAAGAAAAGAAAATGTTAATCACAGTGTGTGGGGAAAAAAAAAAAAAAAAAAAAAAAAAAAATATAAAGAGAAGTTAGATTTTAATTTATCCATTGAACAGAACAAAAATATCAACAAGATAGACGTGGCACACGCGCGCACACACAAAAATTTTACATTTTGGAATATTAAAAGACTAATCAAGAAATTTAATTATTTTAAGAGGACTAGTCTCCCCACCAGAATTCCTCTTAAATCCTGTCTTTATTGATTTTCCTTTATTTTATTTGAAGACTGAACAGCAGTCTAATTAAAAAAAAAAAAAAAAAAAAAAAGAAAAATATTTTTATCAATTTTATTCAAAGACTTGCACACTCAAATTCAAGTAATTAATGAAGTTAAAAACGTTAGGTATTAAATTTTCATGTTTAATAATATATCAACCACGAATTAGGCCAATGGTACAAAAGATGATACTTAAAAAAAATGTACATATTTAGGCATAAACAAGAGTTTTAGTGTTATTTTAAAAGTCTAACAGTGATAAATGTATCATACGCTCTAAGTTTTAATTGCAGGAAATAAAAATAAGAGTGAAGCCTAAATTAGATAACTTATTTCCAAATAAGTCTGAATAAAGAGTAAATGAACTAAGACAAAACATGCTTATTAACACACACACACACACACAGATGAGTTGGGAATGATTCAATTTGAGAATATAGAAGAGAATTCTGATAAATCTCCAGGAGTACTCAGTGGATGATAGTGGATAATATATAAAATATAAGAGGATTCTTATAAATCTCCAGGGGTACTCAGTTGAAGTGGATTCTTATAAATCTCCAGGAGTACTCAGTGGATGATCAATATATGAAATTATAAATTTCATAGAGAGCAAATTCATATAATTAGAAAAAAAAAAAAAAAAAAAAAAACTCAACAGACTGTCATTTGGCAATTATAAATTTATTTCAGCTGGTCACTCCATCTGAGAAAATTGAGAGAAAGAAAGAAACAAAAGGATGGACTTGAAGTTAGTGTCAAAACCAGATGTAATATCAATGTCTGATGTCATGTATCATTATGTGTCTACAAAAAATTTTTTTTAATGAGAATCACAGAACCTTCTGCAGCTCACATCTCAATAAATTGACCTATTTTATATGATGGCTGTCTGAAGAGGCTGGTTTCACTAATGGAATGACCAGCTGAAAAAATTTTATGAAGGTCTGTTGGATTTTTCTTTCAATTAACACACACACAATAGCGATAATATTTACATTCATACAACTCCCTCGTCACAAGCAGAATGCAACACAAAGTAAAATTTTCAACAAATTAATGCTGGTTTAAATTCAGAGTTTTTCTTTTAAATTGTTTACCATACCAAGACTAGAGAATCCATTCTGCCTTACTATTTACTCATTGTATGGCAGGGAAGTGAGGAGAAGAGATAGAATCATGCCTTTTACTCTAAGGACATTAGTGCTAAATGAAACGGCTTTGAGCAGAATTTGAACCTGCTTCAGAGTCCATTCGCAATAAGTTATTTCTCATTCATTATGATAGTGATGATGTTAACAGAAAAGAATCTCAGAATTAAAAAAAAAAAAAAAATTAAAAAAAAAAAAAAAGTTTATAATTTCAATTACAGTTGCCATTAAAGAATCATAAAGACACCTGATAACCAACCCCCTTCCATATGAAAAAAAAAAAAAGAAGTTTTATGGGCAAAGTTTGTAAAAGCAAATATTGGGAGCAGAGAGTTAAAAAAAAAAAAAAAAAAAAAAAAAAAAAAAAAAAAAAGAGAAAATTACTTACTGGCGGAGGTCAGCTTTAACACTGGTAGATACTCTAGGATAGCACACAGAGAAGAGGCCACAGGCTGAGGTTCGGGATGTGAACCAATCACCTTAAATGGAAACAAAGAACATTGCTCAGAAAAAGAAAAGAAATTCAGAGAATTTGCATAAGGAGATATATAAATAAGTTCAAAGCTTGATAAGGGCATTTATTTTAAACAAGAGATATTCAGTTTAAAACAATCTATCAATGCAAACTGAACAGACCAAAATTCAGCTAATAACTATGAACTTGATCGATCCACTCTTTCATTAACAAATTTTATTTTTTTTAAATTCAAAAATTATTTTAAATGATAGTTTGGTATATTTAATGGCACATCAAATACTTATCAGTTATTTAACACCAAAATTTGATTCAGTTTGATTGTAATCATAAGAACATTTTCAATGTTCCACTGTACTTTTGTCTATAATCATTACTTTTTTTTTTAAATTGTTATATCAAGTATTCCTATCTAATAAAAGTAATTTGCACAGATGTATGGTTTCAAGTGTTCTTTTCTAAGACTAATAATTTATACATAATTTTATGGTTTCAAGAAACTCATCATCGATGTGTGCTGACAGCAAAGATTCCTTTGACTCTTGCCATCTGCTCCTATTGACCATCACTCTTGCTAAGTCCACTAAATAGTATCCAGTGCTCACACAGATGATGAATGTAAGTTTTTGTTGGTCAGCTAACAATGGTATGTCCATGTGAAGAAGTCCATAGGAAAACATCACTAAGAGTTAGATGTTACAACTCCAACAGTACCCTGCACGTCTTGCTCATCTTAGTTTGTAAGATAAAAAGTCGGTGGCCGTACAGTTGCTGTTTTATTAGCTGCTGCTTCCCAGATGTGTTCAAAATAGCATGTAGTATCTTTGTAGAGTTCTCATCTAGCTTTTTGAAAGATGGGCATGATTTGACTGATAAATGAGACCCATACAGGTACTACCACACCATCTTTGTCTTAGAAATGAACATGGCTACCTGCTTATTATTCCCAGATGCCACCCTGTTTGAAATAGAGGCATGACAACTTGTATCATTACATATCTTTATTTTAACATCAACCAAAGATGCTGCAGTCACTTGTGCTACAAACAAATTATGTTCTTTTGAGCCAGCAATCAGGACACTCAAACCTTTCAAACATCATTTAGCAATAGAGAATAATCAATTTTTTTAAAATTAAATTTCAAGAATGATTTGTCGCTAACTACATAAACATTTTCTTAAAAGAAAAAACAGATGTACCTAACAAAACAAAAAAAAACTTACCACCCGACAGTCGTTTGACAAGAGGTACAAAGTAGTTCTCCAAATCTGCTTGAGAATGCTGAGCAGCAATGGCTCTTAAAGAGTCAACAGCTTTGTCTCTGACCACAGTCTCTTCAACAGTAGCCAAACTTTCCAATGGATTCTGACGATACAAAAAAATAAATAAATAAATAAAATAAAACAAAACATCTATCATAAAACTAGAAGCATTACAAAAATAAATAAAATTCAATAGAGATATATGCATCATACAAGGCACAAAAACCTGCTTATAGAGATACTAAGGTTAGCAAAGTCATCTCAGACCCATCATGAGGATAAGAAGTTTTATATTCATTCTGTTTACCAACCCCTCCGCTCAGGCAGGATATGACACAAGGTCAATTTTTAAGCAGAGTTTAACAGGTTTGAATTCAGAATTTTCCTTCTCCTAGACTGGTCGCCTCACCAAGGCTGAAGAACCTACTATTTACCCATAGCTGGAGGGAGAATATTTGGATTCATACCTTTCCCAAGGGTATTAGTGCAATGTGAAATGTAATCAGGCTCGTCCAGAATTTGAACTCATGTCGTCGTGTCCACATCCTGCGACGATAACCATTACACCACGGGCACCTCCATAAAGTTTTATATTCATTAGATGCCTTGTGACTTTAGCAGGGTGCCAAACTAAGCTAAACAAATAACTAAATAGGAACTTCTATATTCAGAGTATTTTTTTAAAGTAGTTTGGCAAACTACATAAAAGATTTAACATATTCAAGTAATAAAATTCAATTGAGAAAAATTGAGAACAAAAAAATTCATTATTTATAAATGCCTATCCTCATTTACTTAACCAAATACATGCCAAGATTAATTTAAGAATTTTTTAAAATAACTTTTAAATAATTAGCATGGGAGCCTTCCAAAAATAATTTCTACACAATTTTAAGATTGGTACAAATACTTGTAAAAAGTTCCAAGATATAAATATAATGTTTTTAAATGTCCTATAAATGGCATGATAGCCACTATTTGGTTAAATGCAGCTAGTAAAAAATTTTATCAACAATTAAGTTTGTTAAAATATTAACAATATTAAATTAAATCTTTAAAAAGAATTTTTAATAAGTCAATAAAAAAGAAGAATATGGTATCTCTTTAAAGTGCAGGTATCTTGAAAAAAAAAAAAAAGAGTAACTGAGATATCAGGTAAATAAAATCAACAAAGAGAAACATTGTTTGCTGTATTTTTGGCAGTTAAACAAACAATCCTAATCAAGTATCAATCCCACAACTGAGATAATCTCATCAAAAGATTACAAGAACCAATTCAAACTTTAAAGAAATCTTATAAACAAATAAGCAATAAAAGATTGATTTTAGAAGAACAAAATTTCGGGAAATGGAGGGAGGGGAGAGAAAATTCATTGATTTCCTACAGTTGGTAACACTTATATCTTGATTAAAAAAAAATAAATAATATATATATATATATATATATATATATATATATATATATATATATATGTGTGTGTGTGTGTGTCTTAGGCAGGCTGTATTTTCCTCATGAGTGGAATAGGGTCAATGTACAGTACCTTTGTTAAACCACTTATTATAGAAATAACATTGGCAAATCTATTGCAAAGTCACAAATGCAATAGAAAAATGGGTGACTGAAAATTAAAATTCATTAGATAAAATATCAACTGCATGGAGTGTTTTTATCAACCAAACCTTTAAAATACCACGTAATCTCAGGTTCAAAAAGGCAAAATCTATCCGAGAAAAAAAATTTGTTATCTTCATGAAGCTTAAACAGATAAGATACTTTAAAAGTTTAGTATTATTTATCACATCACAAAAGATGACAAATATGCTTTGAAAAGTAGGAAGTTAAAAAAGCCATTACATACAATTATCAGATTATGAAACTGAGTTTATGCACATGACAAATTGTGTACTTTTGATAATCAATGACTAAAAATTTTTTTATAGAGATAAACCTATAATTATGCATTGTTTGGGTACGAGATTTCTACACTAAAAACATTTAGTCAAAATTTAAACAATGGCAATTATTTTGTTTATAGAACTACATTTTAAAAGAACAATATCGGAAATTGTGAAGGGGGGGTGTATTTTATCAAGTATATTGAGAGGTTTCTTAAATTAATTTTACACAAACTTTTAGATTAAAAAGAGAAAGCTAAAATAGGATCAAGAATCCAAAGTCTAAAAATTACAAATACAAATAAATAAACAAATCTATTTTAGCAGACAAGCCAGATAAACAAATTATGACTAATGAATAAATAAACACATACACTTTATAAAAATCAATCATTTTATTACTCTTCTAAATTAGACAACCAACACCCATCCAAATAGCACTGTATATCCAGTAAATGACCAACCTTTAAAATATAAATTAAAGTCACTTCAAGCAATTCAGAGGGTCTCATGAACCAGCCCTAAGATATTGGATTTTTTCATCAAAAATCTATTTGAAATACAAAGTCAAACAACACAAGAGAAAGAAATCTACTAAGCATGAAAGAAATTCTCTAAATTCTATTATGTTCTTGTGGTTAATATACATTTATTTTAAAGTTTCCATTATTTACTAAAAATACTTTATACTATCGTGAAATAGTTGCAAGATTTATTGCATCTGATGACATTAAGAGATTCAAATAAATATTTAAAAAGAAACCTTAGGAAATGAAGATAAAGTATTTTAAGAGTGTATAATCTATTAAAATAAAAATAGGCAATATACAAGTTTTGTGGGGTTTTTTGTTTTGTTTTTAAGAGAAAAATCTGTCAATCACAACCATTCATAATTTTGATTAGTATTATCCTTTATCTTAATCCTTGTTGCTTTTCATTACAACTCACTTTGGTTGTTACTTTAGATGGAGAGGTACATCACAAATCAGAAACAATAAGAATATATGCTACTAGTGGATGAGAGTTCATTTCCAATGCATTCTGTTCCTTGCTATCATAGAAAGGAGTTGGAGTTTTGTTTAATGGCATATCAACCTCTGTAGGTCATTTAATGCCAAAAGGATTAAATTGGTTTTATTTTTTGGGCATGTTTTAGGTTATGAGTTTTGGTTATGTCTTATATTTGACTAGATTTTGATGAAGAGATTGGTTTCTTTTAGAAAGCTTAAGATTTCCTCTGGTTTGGAGTTTTTGAAGAGGTCCTTTGAATTGATTTTTGGTAATGTTTTTGGGTAAATTTGTCTAAATTTATCACAGTTTATGAGAATGTGTTTGACTGTGAGGGGTACTTTGCATGTTAAACATAGTAGGGTGTCTTCCCTTTTTAGAAGGTGTGAATGGGCAATGTGGGTGTGACCAATACGAAGTCTGGAGATTATCACTTCTTTTCTATTTCTTCTATAACCTGCTGGCCATTTACCTATGGTATCTTGAATATGGTGGAGTTTGTTCTGTGTTTGATCATCCCAAGATTTTTGCCATTTCTTAATTATAAATTTGTTAATAAGTGGTTTTAGGTCGGTGTATGGAATTTTCGTATTGGATATATGTCAGGAGTGCTTTTTTTTTTTTTTCAGCTTTGTCTGCCCTTTCATTTCCCTGTATGCAAATGTGGCTACGTATCCAAGTAAAAATGATGCAATTATTTTTTAGAGTGTACATTTTATCTAGTAATCTTGTGATGAGAGGGGTTGATGAATTTTTGCTCTGTAGAGCTTGGAGAACTGATTTGGGGTCTGAATAGAGGATAAATTTAGAGGATATGTGATTTGCTATAATGTTTATGGCTAGGTCAATAGCTATGGCTTCTGCACTATATATTGATGATTCATTTTAGAGACGTTTTAACAGTTCTTGGTTTTGGAAGACAGCAGCACAACCAACTTTCATTGTCTGTTTGGATCCATCTGTATAGATGTAGTGGTGATCTGAGAAGTTGTTTTGGATGTTGAGGAACTTCTCTTGAAAGTGAGGGGGGGGTATAAAGTTTGGTTAGATCTAGCTTTATTATTGGTTGGTTTATGGTCCATGGTGCTGTTTTTGGAAGGATTGTATTCTGTATTATTTTGGGATTGATTTTGATTTCATTTAGGAGGGTTTGAATTCTTAGATTAAAAGGTTTAATTACCTTTATTTTCAAAAAGGTTTTTGTATCTTATTTCCATGATACAATTATAGGCAGGGTTTTGGGAGCATGAAATGAGTTTAATATAGTATTGGAGTGCAAGTTTATATCTTCTTAAGAAAAGTGGGGGTTCATTGGCTTCTATGTATAAACTTTCAATTGGAGAGGTAGTGAAGGCTCCTAGGGCAATACAGAGTCTCAGGTGATGGATAGTTTCAAGTTCTCTAAGATAGGACTTTCTGGCTGCTCGATATATGAAACAGCCGTAATCAAGTTTTGATCATATTAGACATCTGTATAGTTTAGTTAGGGTTTTTTTTATCAGCACCCCAGTCTGTGTGGGCTATGGTTCTTAAGAGTTGGATAATTTGGTTGCATTTGATCCTCAGTTGTTTAATGTGTGGGATGAGGAAGAGTTTTGGGTCAAGAGTAATGCCTAAGAATTTATAATGCTGTGTTATGGGTATTTCAGAGCCATTTAATGTTAGGGTGGGTTGATTATGCATTTTGTGGATTTGACAGAAATGCATGCATTTGGTTTTATTGCTGGAGATTTTAAAATCATTTTTTATGGTCCATTCTAATATCTTGTTGATGCATTGTAGCATTTTTCTTTCTATGGTCACCATGTTTTTAGAACTGGAGCAAATGAGGAAGTCATTGACATATGATTCATTGATTTCTGGAGGAGGGGGAGGCAGATTGTTATTTTATTTATCTTGATCATGAATAAGATCAGATAGGATACTACCCTGAGGTACACCTATTTCTTGTTGTTTTGGATCAGAGAGTGTATTATCTATTTGCATTTGGAAGGTCCGGTCTTCTAGGAAGTGTTTTATGAAGATGGAGAGTCTGCCTTGTAGGCTGAGGTCTTTGAGTAAGCCATATGGCCAGGTTGTATCATAGGCTTTTTCTAGGTCAAAGAGAATTGCAACCAGATGTTCTTTTTTTTTATGAATGCTTTCCTGATTAAAGTTTCTATACAGACTATTTAGTCTATGGTACTTCTTTTGGCCCTGAAGCCTGTTTGTAGGTTTGAGAGGAGATTATTGGATTCAAGGAACCATGTTAGTCTTAGATTGATCATCCTTTCAAGGGTTTTGCAGGTGCAGCTTGTTAAAACTATAAGTCTATAACTGGTAGGGTTTGTGGGATCTTTGTCTTTGAGGATAGGAATGGTTATGGCTTGTTTCCATATGGTAGGGATAGAAAGGAGTTTCAATAAAAAGCAACAAGAGTTAATAAAGGATACTGGTTAAAAGTATTAAGAGCAGTGATACTGTTATAAACATTTCAATGCATTGACCAACATGAGCAAGAAATGCATGAGGTGAATGGAATCTTCAAAATACTTTTATTAAATAGATTAAATTTTCATTGTTAAAGTTCATAAAATTTCTAACAATGTCCAGAATCATTTGGTATAATGGATTAAACAATACAAACTTCAGAGAAATACTTAACAGTCACAGCACTAAGCAATAAAGGAGAAAAAAAAAAAAAAAAAAAAAAAAAAAAAAAATCAATGAATAAAAAGTGTTCAATGATTAAAATTAAACCTGACACTTTTAGTGCCAAAATGACCATGTAGATTCTAGCTAAGCTACATCTACTTGAAATTAGAAATACTATAACATACATACAAGTATTGTTGTTTAAAAATTAAAATTACAAAAAGCATTTCACAAATGTATTAAAATTTGAGAAACGCAATGAAAAGTCAGAAGTTTATTCAAATGATTAATTCTCAAATTTTTCCGAATGTTAGACAAGAAATGCTGTTCTTTTAAAATTGGTTTATAAAAAAGGAGATGAAGATTTCCAGTCAAAGGGAAAATTTTGAGATAACAGCAAGCTTTTCTGAAATTGAAAAACTTTCAAATTAAGATGATCAGTGAATATTATATTAATCATTACTACACTAACAACATGTATAAGCCAATGCCTTTGTGCAGAATGCAACACAAAGTCAAATGTTCTAAGCAGAGTACAACTGGTCTGAAATTAGAATTTTCCTTTTTAACAATAGCTGGGGGGGGGGAGTTAGATTCATGCCTTTTCCAGAGGCAATAGAATGAAAGCAAAATAGCCTTGACAAGGATTTGAATTTGGGTTACCATGTCTATTTCCTAAGATAATAACCATTAGTCTATGTACCCCCAACCTATGCTAACAGTATGACCTCTAGAGATTTAATACAAAAAAGTAGATCAATAAGTTTTTAGCCTCAGTTATTAGCCAAATTTTGATCTTTTTTTGTTTGTTTTTACACTATAGTGTTTTGATTAATACTTACCATTAAATTAAGTGTAAGAACAAGGAATTTGAAAAATATTTGCATAAAATAAATGATTTTTTTCATCATTATGTTATAGACTTAATAGGGTACATACATGATTAGATTCAATATAAATAACTGAACAAGAAATGGCATTAGAAATGAATAAAAAAAAGGCAGGCTGTTGAGAGTTCAAAGATGTTTGGTTTATTGAATGGCACATTAAGCTTTGTGGATTATTTAATGCCAAAACCATCCTTTAGTGGTGCTAGCTTGGGAGTGGGGGATTGAGGCATAACTTTCCCAAAGGGCATTAGTCTGAAAGTGAATGTAATAGAGTAACTGGAGTTTGAACTTGCTTATTATGATATCACAGTCCAGCATCTTAGCCACTCCTTCTGGGATAGAGAGAGAGAGAACCCCCCCCAAAAAAAAAACAATAACTTACCAAAAGACAGTGGACATACTCGGAACCACCAACTAAAGGTGTGAAAATTCCAAGTTGCTCTGCCAGAGCCAAAAGGACTTCATCTTCATCATAAATGGTGTCTGCAAAATTGAAAGGAAGTGTGTGGGAAAAAAAAAAAAAAAAAAAAAAAAAAAAATTTACCAATTTAATTCTTCCAGAGATAAAAATAAATCATTCAATTATATATTCAATACTTAAATCTACCAATATTACAACACAACACAAAATTATTTGAACTAATTCAGTTCTGAACTGCAGTATGGCACAATTACTTGCTCAAAAAGTAGGAAAAAAAAAAAAAAAAAAAAAGCTTACAAATTTTGTACATGAAGGATTTATGCATAAAACAGGAGGTATATATGCAAATATTCAAAATAGAAATAGATTGGATTCTATGTCAGATGTACACACTGGGGGATGAGAGGGGAAGAAAAAAAAAAAAAAAAAAAAAAAAAAAAAAAAAAAAAAAAGAGTGGTAAAGCTAGTGTCAATTTGTCATGGATTAAATATACCATATATAAATCATTAAAAGAAAATTAGAATGTTCAAAATGTCCAAAGTTTGGTTAGTGGCTTTATAAGACTACACGTAAGACAGCACACAATCAATAGTACCTTTTCTATTTGAAATAAATGAATACTAAAAAAGGTTTTATATCATAAAAAATAACACATTAATTTAGGTTATTGACAGACATAAAATTATCCTTCTCTTTGTATAGTGAAAAGAAACATTCTATTCTCACATGGATGTTTAAGTTTTCAAATAAGAACTTAACTTAATTCATATAATTAAAACATAAGTAGCAGTAATTAAGCAGTCATTTTGATTGATTTTAGAATAGACAAATTGCAAGTAAAAACATCAGGCAAAAAAAAAAAAGGAAAAAAAAAAAAAAAAAAAAAAAAAAAAAATCATCCTGATATTCTTGCAATTTCTTTCATGATATCCTTTAATAAAAAGGATTAAACAGATGGCAGCTTTAATATGAAAAATAATTTCAGCAACCATTTAAGGTCTTATCCCATTTTCCTACTTCACTTAAAAAGGAAATAATCAAAAGTATAGTTTTAATAAGAATCAAAAGATGATTTCACTGAATTTAAGTATTAAAAAGAGGGAATAACTAAAGATCAAAAAAATATAAAGAAAATATTTCTAAATTATCACCTATTCATCTCATTAAGAAATACTGAGATTGAGTAAAACTAAAAACCCTTAAAAGAAATCCCATAACATTAAGTCATATTACAATGAAAAGATAATAGTGGGGTGAAGAGAGGTATGAATATTTTCATGTTATTTTAGCTGTTTTGCAAAGAATAAATCAATCATTTATTCAAATGCTATCTTCAATACACTGAAAAGCAATTATTGCTAAGGGCTTCAAAATGTTCTAATTTTGATAATGAGAGAAAGAAATTAATGCTGCCAATATATTTAACATTTTGCAACATACATCTTTTACAGAATTAGATTTAAAAAAAAAAAACAAAAAAAAACCTTAAAATAAATAGTATTCCAAGATGCCTTGCTAGAGAGTAGTGATTAACAAAGGTATTTTGTTGCTCATTAGTACTGCAGAGAGTTTGATTCACACTGGGTGTTTAAATCCCCTCCACCATCCAGAAAAAATACTTGTCTTTGCCAGGTTAAGCTAGATAATTAACTAAAATAGAATTCATTTTATTCTTCCTTGTTTAAGTAAATAAGTTTGCACTGTAATTTTTTTCTTTTAGTCTTGTCCCATCAATTTAAGATTGGATTTTTAAAAACATGCGTTTTACTATATATAAGGAAAAAAAGAAAAAAAGAAAAAAAAAGATACATATGAATATATTAGAGATGATTAAAAAAAAAAAATAAAATAAAATAAATGAATAAATAAATTTCATTCTAAACAACAACAACAAAGTGAATGGGTGAATGGATGATAGAAATGATCTGCCTTCTCACACCCATTATTGCCAAATACTGACAGATTCTAGAACTCAAGATCTGCTACACTAATACAACACAGAGCTTCAGCTTTGACACAACATTCCTTAACCCTTTTTTCTAAAATCAAAAAGGTTCTTAAAGAGAAGCAAATATGCATTTACAGTAGGAGGGAAAAAAATATCTCAAGAATGGCGACATTTTCATCATCAAATTATTGAAGATCGAGAAAGCAGAATAAAACTAGACAAAGATATACTAATTATTGAAACAAATGAACCATGCCGGAACAGTTGCAAAAGCCTAGTTTAATATTATACAAAAAGAATTAAGAAAAAAAAAAAAAGCAGTGGTGATTAAGAAATCTTAATGGAGGAATGAAGACAAATGATTTTGAAGATTTTATTTTGCCATGAACAAATACTTTGGGTAATTTAATAAGGGGCGGGGGTGAGAAATATACGCCTACTTTTATAAGCTTTTAGTCTACTATTTAGAGGTTGCTGTTAAAGGTCAAGGAATGATGAAGAAAGAATAATGAAATCTGATGATGAAACTTGCTATTCATCAAAGAGCAAAGAGAACAAAAAGGGAAAAAAAGAGAGAAAGAGAGAGGGGGGGAAGGGTTAATTGCTAATGTTGATCAAGGCTGTGCTTTGTTTTTTGTGGATGAGAAATGCTCGTACCTGTAAGAAAACTTTTCTCTGATGCCAATGCAGCATGAAAAAAAAGCACAAGGACAGCAACATGAGAATCATCTGCAGGACAAGGAGGTGCGCGTAGACTAGAGAATATTTTGATAGACTTAGGAGTTTGATAGAAAAACCATGCAGAGCCTTAGAGTTTATTATGAAGATGCAGAAGGAAGTGAAAAAACAAAACAACAAAAATATAAAGAAAAAGATGTGCAACATGTGATGATATGGACCAAGTTGAAAAGGAATCTACCACTTAAAACATGCCAAGTTTCAAGACCAAATTAGAAAAATTTGGCAAGAAAGAGAAAAAGAATGAATCTAGCTTTAAAAAGATTTAACAGCTCTCAAAAGTTAACTAAAATTTCATTTCCTTCTTTTTATATATTACTGCCATGCTTAAAAATAAATAAACAGTTTAGATTTTATCTAACTCAGGGCTTACAGAAATTTTTTTTTTTTTAAAAATAAAACATTATGCAACTTCCTCCAATTTGTGATTAGTTACATTGAGTTTCAGCCCAGGTTATAAGCATCAGTATCATGCTTTTTATTCCTATGATACACTGAAAAGTTGATGAGAGTCATGAACCCTAGTATTTCAAGGTCACTTTGGCATTTTGGCCTTTCAATAGCCAATACTAACAATGCTCACATACTCCTGCAGATGCAATTTTTCCTTAAGACACATTCTCTTTGTAAATGTTCATGAGGCAGAAGATACAATAATGTAAAGCTTTGGTTTTTCAAAGCTTGACACCAAATATAGGAAAGGAATTTTTTTTTTTTAATTTTTTTAATTTTTTATCAAAGAGCTTTACTCCAATAGATGAAGCTAACCTAGATGAGGGCAGCAATCAGGGTTCTATATCTTGCTAAAGGGCAATCTGTGTTTTAGTCTGAGACTATTTTTTGGAATATTTACAGTTAATCAACCTGCCACCTCGGACAATTACAGATCTATTTGACCCATAGATCGAGGGAGTTAACAGGTATAACCACTTTAGGTGAGTGAACATGAGAGGCAATAAAGCAGTAACTCCACACTCCCCAAAACTAGAGACTCACCACCAAATACAGTTCAGAATCATATTTATCCTGGGTAACTTAATTGTTCGGTTCAAAAATTGAACTTAAAGATAATCATGTTGGAATTACTATTTTCTCCAAGCTTCTCCTACAGAAAGAGATTTTTAAAAACTCATTTTATTCAATTCAATGAAGTTCTTTAACTTCAGGATTTTTAGCATCTAGGATACATTTGACAAAGATATCAAATTTTAACAGGATTCTAATCTATGTGCAAAATTCAATAAAAAACCTCAAGTGTTTAGAATGACAAAAAATATAATTGTGCAACAGTTACAACCCATTAAGTGATAGTGAATCCCAAGCTCAAATACAGCTGCATTTGAGATACTGGTAAATACAATATGAATTTATAAGTTTATGTATATATTGTATGAAAAAAATAAGATGTAAAGGTTTGAGATTATTTAGCCCAGGGTTGTTTGTGCACCACTGATTCTTATTCCATCTTAGTATCACAAACATCTTGCCTATTTCATTAAGTCGTCAATTTGAAATAAGACTTTTTACTCAATGATCAGACTAGTACTGGCAAAATGCAAGGTATCTATAAGCTTAAAAAAAGAAAAAGAAAAAAAAAAAAAAAAAAAGGAGTATTTTAAGATGAGTTATTTGAATCAAAACCACCTGGACATAATTCACTACATTAAACAGGTTTTTGTATTATAAAATAAATTCTTTTCAAAGAAATCTTTAAAAGAAAAGTTGATCTTTAAAGATGATATCAACATGAAGAGATTGTATCAATATCAAATCAGAGTGATGACCCACAGGTTTCTAGAAAGATTAGTTTGGGACTTACCTCAAATATGAGAAGATGACTTTATCACATGATACAACCAAACTAATAAATGCTGAAAAAACCACATCACTAACAAAACAAAAGATATTTTAAAAAGGAAAAACATTTTTCCAACAAGTAGCAAAAGTAACTTGCAACAAAGAGACAAAAAGCAAATAAAATAAATGAAAAATAAAAACATTGAAAGAAAAATGAAATAATTTAACACCAAGTATGAAAAATATATATATAATCTGCTTTGTTTGTGTTACCTACAGATTCCAAGACTAATGGGCCAATCTTGAAATTTGGCATGTGAAGTCCCTTGACCTCAAGGAGTAATTTAAAGCTATCATTGAGAAGAGGGACACAGTAGACCCTCCAATCTGTTCCAGGAGATTTTAGCTTAAAATTGATCAAAGTCTAATTCATCCAGAAAACAAATAAAATTGTCATCTACGGGAGTCCCACCACTCTGAGAGAGGGAGAAGGACTGAAATGTTTTATAAAACAAAACAGGCAGGACTCATTCATACAGAGAAAGAAAAAAAAAAAAAAAAAAAAAAGTTTTTTTTAATTATATATAAAAATCATGGGTAATGCTGGGTTCTTTTGCTTGATAAAAATAGTATTGTGTAACCAGAGAGCCTATTTGATAGTCAAAGACCAAGTTAATCCAACTTAAAGATAGGTGAAAAAAAAAGTAACAGTGAAATTCAAATGTTGAGAGCATCTAACACAAATTGGTACAAACTACAAGGATGGAATTGCAGGAAAAAAAAGTTTTAAAAACTTTAGAAATATTCAGGTACGAAATGGTTTATTTATAATAAAAGATAAACAAACATCAAACTATCCCCAGAGCAGAAGGTCCTCGTCAAATACAGAATTTGAAAGAAATTATAGCAATTTTTTTTTAAAAAGGTAATATATGAGAGAGAGAGAGAGAGAGAGAGAGAGAGAGAGAGAGAGAGAGAGAGATCATAATTTATTTAGGATATTAACAGAGAGAAAAAGAGAGAAAATCTTTTGCAACAGGAATAAAGCAAAATTTTACTTTTGAACATTAGGTTCATATTATTCATAGCATATCAAAAAGAGAAAGCCATGAACCACACACACACACAAAAACCTGGTGCAAGTTGATGCATGCAAATTAATTCAACAAACTTTTTTTAAGAATCAGTTTACCAATATGAAACAGCATCTATTGAGGCAACCAAAATTCCAAGTGTGGAAGATAAATACATTAACTGATAACAATAAGTTGCTAGGCAGTTACCAACAGCACACTAAAGTTAAAAGAATGGACTTCATTAAGTTGGATGGACAAGCCCAGCAATTAGATGTAAGAGTTAACAGGCAAGAAACAAAATAGGCTCTATTCACAACTAACACAGGATTATTATATGGAAATCATTCTATATATGAACATTAAGATCTTCAGGATGAGACAACACACACACACACACATTTAGATAACACTGAACTAAGAATTAATTTTAAAACTTTTCCAAAATAAGTACATTGACCAAGCATTTTAGAAATGGATGTAAAAGTAAATGTTTGAAAAGAAAATAATACAAAATACAATTTATGCAGTTAAACAAATATTTACAATTGTTTTTAAGGAGGATTGTATTAAACATTAATCTGCAAATTTTATTTAAATGAAAATGAAAACTACAATGTATATGCAAATGAATAGAAGGTAATTTGAACCCCCACCCAATCAAGTCAAAACATTTATCAAATTAACAAAATGTAAATTTTTACCCAAAACTAATAAAAGCAATAGTCCCAGTTAAAAGTGCATTAAGTGTAACCTGAAGCCAGACTCCTTTTAATCTTATTTTTACCTCAATAATAACTACATTGTAAAAATGCTTTGGTTACTTTTACCAAGCTTTTAACCTAGACTATAAGGATTAGGTTTAATGTGGAAAAATAAATCAAAATGTTATTGTTATAAAAAGTTTAGCATGTCCCTATTTATTGAAGACCCAGCATGTGCCAAGCAATTAGAATCTGGTCCATTGAACAAAATCTATTAAACCTACAAAGATAGGAATTCCAAACTTAAATAGTCAATTCTGGATCCTTCTCCAATTTTACAAGACTAAAAGCAAACTTATTTTAATACTAAAAAGAAAACTATAAATAATAAAATACAACCTTGAAAATATTATGTTTTAAATTGAGACAGAAACAACTCACCAGTAAGAAATGGAATAAGTTCAGTTCTTGTTCTGTCCACCCCAAGTGCTAGAGCTATGGTGGACAGTTTCTTTATACTGTTCAACCGAAGCTGAAAAAAAGAAAAAAAAAAAAAAAAAAGATTAGGTTAGCTTTGTAATCATTAAGTCAAAACTCATTAAAAATATTAAACCAAGTTGATGTACATCAGGTTTATCATTTAACATTGTTAAAAGAAAAGAGAAATAAGTTACTAATTAAATAGCTTGTACTTCAGAGTAACAATTTTCTTTTTTTTTTTTAATAAGCTTATGCATTTTTCTTTTCAAAGTTCTACAATGCTATCTGAAAGTAATCCAGAAGTGATGAATTTATTATAATGGAAAGTTAAAATGTTTTCATTTTAGTAAACCTTCATCAGGACTTTAAGATGGTGAAAAAAAAAAAAGTGTTGCTAGAACAATGATGGATTCTATTTTCTTCATACTGTCGGATACATTTCCATTATTTATTTCCACAATGCAATCAAAGAAAAGTCTGCACTATTCCTTTAAAAAATAAAAAAAATAAAAATTCCTTTCAAGAGTTTTTATAAACTAAGAAGTTAAGTGAAATTATTTTAGAAAAAACATTTAAAGCCAAACTGCAAGAGTGCCCAAACTGGGAAAACACACACACACACACACTTTATCAAACAACAAATTTTATACATATTAAATAAATTTTAGGTTGAATAGATGAATCCCAGGATTTCATCATCTCTAGTCTCCCAAAAAGAAAGAACTATGTATATGCAAATATAGTGAACAAGAAAGAAAAAAAAAAAAGAAACCAACTCACGCACTCACACAAATGCATTTCCTAAAGTCAATGAAATTAAGGGCAAATGAATTGGAGTGGTGGATACAACAAAAATGCATTTAGAATACTAACATTTTCAAGATCCAACCCAAACTGTCACCACCGACACCACAATTCCCTTAGTTATTTACATTGTATTCTAAATGATCATTAATCATTATCTAATCTTAATAAGCATCTTAT
Source organism: Sepioteuthis lessoniana (assembly GCA_963585895.1). NCBI lineage: Eukaryota > Metazoa > Mollusca > Cephalopoda > Myopsida > Loliginidae > Sepioteuthis > Sepioteuthis lessoniana. The sequence continues at coordinate 102,517 of CAUZXS010006642.1, forward strand.
TAATGATGTCTTAAAATCTGAGTTAGATTTACCTCAAAACATCTCATTATTAATGCATTTAAAATCCTACAATGTATTATATATCACCAAGAAATAAAAAGGTTTACATATGTTATGGATAATTTTCATACCATTTTTAACAAAACCAGGCTTAATAAATAATCACTTGTTACTGATTTCTAATATAGTTTTATTCTTGAATGTATTGTGTATAATTTTATATGAAAATTAAAATAATTGTAATCTTTTTATGTGTTATTATTTAGTATAGTTAGTCTTTAAATACTTGCACCTGGAGGGCACATATTTTTGCAATGGAAAAATAATTGACACTAGTATTGAAGATATTATACATCCTTTTTATAATCACAAAATCATTAAATTGACTTAAAGGAATAAAAACAATTTTATTATATACACATTTGAAAAATAGAGTAATTGATTCTTTTGAATATCAAGAAAATCACGAGGTTGTATAAAGGTGTTAAAGTAGGAATTACACTTATTGCTTCTTCAGTATATCATCTCTACAAAACAAATTCAGAAAACAGTTTAGATTGATTATAAGTTAAAATGTGTTGTTTTATTGTAAACTTGGAAATTGTTTTTAATCTGAGAAGCCTTACTTCAAAGTAAATGCAATTCTATAGAAGAAGAACTCTGCTATACTTCATAATCTAAGTAAACATCAGCTGATAGGAGCAATGCTTATAACATTTACCTTTCAGAAATTGCTATTTACTCAAACGAATATACCAAGAGAAGTGAAGCTAAATTTAGCATGAAAATAAATACAATCATATCAAAATTACTAGTAACATTTTTGCAATCAGCTTGCAATGAGGTAGAGCAAAAGGTATGCATAGTAACCTTTAATTACAACAGAGAGAGAGAGAGAGAGATCCAAAAATGCAAGTAATATAGAGAAAAGTTTGAAGTTAAAAAAATGAAAAAGAATTAATCAACCAGTTTTGCAATCTGTTATTGCTGTGATAGTACCAATCATTTTTCTAATGTAAAATTCCTTGTTTTTATAAATACAAAAAAAAAAAAAAAAAAAAAAAAAAAAAGCTTATAATTATTTCTGTTCAGCATTTTAAATGAAAGATAAGTGATAAGTCTATAACAAAACAAATTATCTAATTCAAAATAACTGATTATTTAGTTTTTTAGAAAATAGACAACCACCTCTGACCTCTTCCCAAAATAATCAAGGAAATTCAAACCTTTACAACTATCATTAATTTCTATATTTATAAACTAATTACAAAATGATTAACAAAGACATTTGTAGTTTCATAAAATTCAACAGACTTGAAAAATGACGTGGAAATTAATTTTATTTGACCTATGATTGGACATCTGTTAAGAAAATTGGGAGGAAAATAAAATGATTGTTTAATGAAATTGAGGATAACACTATTCAAATACTGACATACTCTTAAAAGAGAGGTGCACATTGTGTAATGATTACCATCATAGAAAATGGAATTGGCAACCAAAATTCAAACCCTGGATGAGACTGTTTACCTTAACACTATCATTCTTGGGAAAGGCATGAATTCATCTCCCCACCTCCTGGCTATTGGTAAATGAATCCGGGAAAATAAGTTTCTATCTCTAATAAAGGACCAACTTGATATTTTTGGGTAGATTACTTTGCGTTAAAGATATTTAACAAAATATGATTTTTCCTTGCACATCCATGTAAGTAGTTAGCGACCATAGTCGAGGGTGACCCGAAGGCTCCCTTTTCGATAGCTACTACACCAAGGTGTAGGGGAGGGCGCTACTCCATTCCCTGGATTGCTCCACTTTACCCTTGAACCGTACCTTATAATGCTGAGTGTTAAGCAAGGTGGTATCAAGTTCCATTTTTAAAGTCTTTGGTATGACTCGACCTGGGATTGAACCCAGGTCTCCCGGGCCATTGGCGAACACTCTAACCGCTGGGAAAAAAAAAGTTTTCAATATATACAAGTCATCTGTTAGTTAATAAATGATTCAAAATATTTTCTTTTATTACTTTGTTTATGGTACTTAAATTGTGAGTGACTTGAATATTTTTGATTACCTAATTTTCTTTCTCAGCCAAAATTCTAACTTACCAGCTATCATAAATTAGTTGTGACTATTACCATTCACAGGGTAAATAGCAAGACAGACTTGGTTCTTTAGCCTTGGTAAGGCAACTAGTCTAGGAGAAGGAAAACTGAATTCAAATGAATTTTAGACCACTTAAAAACTGACCTTGTGGCAGAGATATTGAGTAAATACATACTCTTAAATGTACCATCTATACAAAATGATTTATTGTTTCCTTAAAAGTGATCATATGCAAATTAACACTGAAAATTCTAAGATTTAAGTATTCTGCACTTAAGCCACAAATATAAATAAATCTAATAAATAAAATAAGGTAAAAACTATTTAGGTAGCAAGACAAAGATGTAGCAGCTGGAAACATTTAAAAGATGGAAACATCTGTTGCTCTAAAAATAACTTCAACAATATCAAGTTTTAGGAAGATAAAAAGAAAAAAAAAGTTGTAGTCACTAGTCAATGAAAATAGCAATTTGCAAACAAGTCACTCATGCATATATATAAAAAAGGAAAGTGAGAGAGAAAAAATTTATGTAATTCCAAAATATTACAAAGGAATCAAAATTTGCTCTTAGAATAAATGCTATTGTTTTACTAATAATTATGTCTTGCATTTAAATTCTAATAATGAAATTAAATTTTCAAAGTAAGCACTGAAAGTTGCCTTTTAAATCTACAGTATATCTATATCTTAAAACTAAAGAAAATTTAGCAACTGTGCAAAATAGAAATTAGTCAATTTATATTGACAAATGACAAATTGCTAATTACTCAACTAATCAAAATATAAGCATCAGCATTTAAAAATCTCAAGTCAATATATTTTCTTCCACATCAAAAACACATAACCATCATTTTTACAATTGAAATCCAACATTTTGCAAGTGTTACTTTTGTTGAGATAAAAAAGTTTAACTTGAGGAATAGTTTATATTCACAAAAACAATACAAGATTAAAAATTGGTTCATAATGATAAAAATATATATCTTAAGAAACAGCATTATAACTAACATTATTATTTTGCTTGATCTTACACAACTGAAATCATCAAACTGAATGATGTAGATACTATAAATGGCATTATGAATTTATTTTAAACAGCATGTCAACCAGTCCAGGGTTATTTTATAACTAGAGATTAGATAGTTCATGTTTATATTTCTTTTGTGTAGTTGTTAAAGAGGGTTTTTTCCACATGGTCCTATTGAATACAAATAATTTTAAAACATTAGACTCATAGATGGAAACCTAATAGGTACTACCTCTCCAGGACAAAGTGAACAAGGAAATTATGACAATGAGGGAGACTCAACACTCACCAGAAGTGGAACCTCACCATCAGATATAATTCAGTGTCATGCCAAGGACACAATGAATGACATTTTTAATGTCATATTTACCAAAAGAATGACAATGAGAAAATCTACTACAGAAAAGCCAGTGACTAAGAAAGACAAAAGACTTAATTCATGACCGAATAGTCAAGATTCAAATTTAACTGAATTCTAACATTTTTTCAAAGAATCTTCTCTACAAAGAAGAAAGTTGAAAGAATCTGAATCTAAATCAGATGATATCACACAAAGATCAACATTAAACTCATGGTATTTCTCTTCAAGTTTGTCAGGGAAAAAAATTCATTTGGAAATCTCAACTTTACTGCTGTTATAGTTTGAACTTGATTGGTATAATTAATAGAAGATTCTTCAAATGCATAAAAACTTTGGTCTTGAAGAAAAAAAAAAAAAAAAAAAAAAAAAAAGTCTACTTTAATAATGTCGTTACTCTCAGAAACCTAGCTATTGTTGACAACTTTCAAACACCATTTCTTTGGGAGCTCAGATGAATTTTGTGTATGTATATATACAATTTTACTAAAAGGGTTACTTTTTTTTTTTTTTTTTTTTTAAGCGAGTATGAAATTTTGTTGTATGACAGTTGTTGAGTGAGAAATGCAAGAAAGAAAAACAATAAAGAATTTTAATTTGACAATTTCAAAATTGTAAAATGCTAGAAAGCTACTAAAAGAGGAAGTAAGGACTTTTTAATGATAAGTTCCTTTTACGTTCCAAGTATTTCGAGTTTCATCCTCCAACACTAGGTTTTCTTCATCAGAAAAAAAAAAAAAAAAAAAAAAAATCGGGGTAACTGCTATGAAAAAATAAAATAAAAACCAAAAAAAACTACCGGTCGCTATTAGTTGCATGAAGAAGACAGTGAGGAGTAAATCAGTACTTTAGGAGGTGACAGCTAATAAGAAATATATTTGTAATAAGATCATCATTGAGTGGTATGTGAATGTTGTCGCCTCTGTAGTAAAACTATTGAAAACCTCGAAAAAGAAGAAAGCCATTGCCATTGCCGCCGCTGCTGCTGCGGCGACGGAGTCGACAAGGCATCAAGATTTTATTGAAGTCGTTCAACAAGGGATTTTCGGCCATCCACACTAAAATAAAAAAAAACACCATTTATTGCCGCCTTTCTAACCAAATTTTATTAGAAGACACACATTATTAAAGTAAAACCGGAACGATTTTACTTTTTTCTTAAAAAGATAGGTCATTATAAATAAGATACGATTTAGAAAAGAAAGAAAAAAAAAAAAAAGCGAATCTGATGACTAGAAGACCCCCAGACACCGCCAATAATGAAATGTGAATGACGATATAGGATAAAAAGGAATCTGTTATTTTGATTGCTTATACAGTCTGTCTAATCGAAGGCTTAAAATGGTAAAATAAAATGAAAATCTTAATTGTTAAAAATAAAAGTATAAAATAAAGAAAGCGAATATGATATTTGATTTCGTTAGGCGGCAGTTGTAGTAGTAAATTTTAGTTATTCCACTACTTGCATCATCAGAAAAATTTAAGGATCTTTTATGTATAGATCCGTCAAATACATTGTTTTTATATATAAGATAAAATAATAAAACCACTAGTATTTTTTTTAATCCTTTTTTTTTATCGCCATTGTCTTGTTTTGTAATAAGATTTTATTTTTAAGATTAAAATTTTTTAACCACATTAGAGAAGATTAAATAATTTCTCACCCAAATAATTGGGATTTATCATATCAAAAATAATATAAGCAGTGTAAATCAAGGTTTTCTGTTGTAATTTAAGTGAATGTTGAAGTAATTTATTAACTAAATTAAATTGAATGAAATTTTCACACACACACATAAAGAAAAATTAAAGTATCGGGAAGTCAATCATATAAATTAAAAAGAGGGAAAAACCGTGACTTTTTCAATATATAAACTTGATCCATCAAGTGTTAGGAAAATTTTAAAGACTCCAACTAAAATCGCGTGACTACAAATTAAAAAGGAAAAGAAAAAAAAAAAGTGTAATTCTTAAAGTCAATCTGCATTTAAAAAAAAAATATTCTCTGAAATTAATATCCGCAACTGAGTTCAGGATATAAGAAACACGAAATATTTTTTCGAGTTTTAAAAGGAGATTTTACAATCCTTTTCGATGTCCCAGGACTTAATAAAACCATTTTTTTTTAAAACCTGTTTACAATACATTTTTTTTTACTTCTTTTTTGACACATATCCATGAACATTCACACACACATAAAATGCTACTAGCTTCAACAATCTAGTTAACCATAACACAAAGAAACTTCTTATATATATTGCACCCCCCCCCAAAAAAAAACCCTAAGTGATGCTTTTAAGATAAAAAGAGTATTAAAAAAAAAAAAAAAAAATTACAGAATCAAGTAACGTAGTTAACAGTAGTAGTAGTAAAAAGCCATATTTTAAAAAGTGTGTTACTACTACTACTACTACTATCATTGTACTTGAAATCTTTATTACAGCGTTGTTTTTAGTAATTCTTTTAAAATCTTAATAATAAAAAGAGATCTAAATGATTATAATGATGTTCCACAAGCATTTTTCTAGCGATCGACTTATTTTCTTTCCTATTTTTTCATTAAATAACGTCAATCTTTCTTTCTCTTCTTCGGCCTGTCATCAGAATCCAAAAGGGAGCAGGGGGGGGGGCCCTACTAACAGCCCGTATACAATTATTTTAAAACGTCAACAGCTCTTTAAAAACAACCAAAACATTCAAGAAAATCCTCAAAATCCATTATTTTTGGACTAAAATTTAAAAAATCAAGGAAGAAAGATTGTAAAGTATGAATTAACACACCAACATCATAAACGACAATTTTTTTAAGTTCCAATAACTAAAGGGGGCAGGCTGATTTCATTTAAGTTCGCTCCGGTATCGTCAGAAGAACTAACATATCCCATTTACGAATAAATACACTCGGTTAATTCTAATGAATAACTTCTTTAGAAAGAACAATGTTAAAATATTCTTAAAAACACCTACCTGAACATCTTCGTTCCTTAATTCGTCGATTAAAACTGCAATAGGATACAACGAATCATCGCTCTGGTCACTGGTCGCCATTTTTCCTCGATCGTTTTTGATAGTCATGCATTTTTATGGGAACATTATTAATTTTTTGGAAGAGTTTTTAATAAGAAATAAAATATATGCCAATTAATAGTTAAAAAAGAATCTATTATGTTGTTATCTCTTATTTTTATAATAAATATAAAAATAATAATGTGGAAATTATTTGAGTCGACACTTTGGTATCGAGAAAAAATATGAATATGCTAATGACTTCACCAAAGATAGTAATTTTTTTTATCCTAATAGATTAAATTTACAGCTTAACACAGAAAAACATAATTAAAAATAGATCTATTGAAAAATAGTATCTTTTAAATTTGAAATTTACAATTTACTGATGAGTTCCTACTTTGGGTTGGAGATTATATGTGAGTGATATGCTAATGAATAATGACGTCATATGTATGATAACGCGCAGTTACTGGCACATGGTAGTTACTTTGTAAAACATGTGAATTGTTATATAATAAATGTATTTAATTTACAATGAATATGGAATGTGAATAGATAATTATAGTGAGTATGCATAGGAGTCAGCACCAAGGCAAAAATGCTTATGTCATAAAAAAGACAAAAGCGGCAAACCTATTTGATTTATCTGTTTCGTTTTGGTTTTTTGTTTTGTTTTTTAGTAACAAAGATCTATCTCTAAGTGATATGATTTAAATTTTATATACATATATTACGTTTTATTGTACACACTCCTCAATGTGTACGTGAATGCTGTGAGCTAGCAACACACGCGCGTGCACACATACACACACGCGCGCTCATAGATAGATAGATAGATAGATAGATTTTTATTATCAAAATATTTAGTCACTAAGATAATTTTACATTTGGATATCCTATATATTTGGTAGTTGAACAGTGAATTTGATTATCTCTTAGGACACTAAAGATTAAATGCATTTGCAATAATCAATAATATTGTTTAAGAATAATAATTAAGAACCAATACATATTGATTTGAAACTTAGTATAAATTTTACATAATAACCTTCTACCAAGATATGTTGAGTCTCAAATTAACCTCTCAGGGTAATTTAAAAGAATAAATAAATAAACAAAATAAATTAATTAAATAAATAAATAAATAAAATATCTCCCTCCACCTTATCCCCTGTCCTTGGTTTCTCAGCTGCTAAGAGTTACCTCCCTTAAATTGTGTTTCTTCTTGAATAAATTAAAGATGTTAGTATAACACCATTCAGCTGCAATGAGTAGCAAAGTTATGTGGGGTTTTTTCAAGATGTATGAAAATAGAAAGTTTAATCAATCAAGTAATATTAGAAAGTTAAAAGAGAAAAATAGGACAGATAATCTGATCTGTTTACCTGGAAAACTCTAAATGGTCTCTGGTCAATTTCGAAGTAAAACCATAAACTGAGTTGGTAGGCATTAACAAGTCTCCTGTTGGTCCTTTCAGAAGAGCTCAAATATCCACAAAGCTCCTTCATATCCTTAAGCCAAGGAAAGGCCTTAAAGCATCCAGGACTATGATTTATAAAAGATATCTTCATTGCTACTTCATATCTGTATGCTTAGGAAGAACTTAAAAACATCATCGATCAGGTTCTAGTTCAGATATCCATAAATCTCAATTAGATCCTTAAAACTAGAAAGATCTTAAATTCCCCCACACCAAACTCTTGAGAAGATTTCCACAAGTTTCCTTGAGATCCTTAAATCTAAGAATACCTTAAAGTATGCAAATTCAGGGTCTAGGACAGTGTTTAAATATTTAACTCTAGAAATACCATAAAGCATTCTTAGTCTATTGTGCTTCTTTTTAAACTAAGGAAAACCTTAAAGCACCCTGGGATTGGTTCTCAAGCAGATGTCCACAAGTCTTCTTTATCCTTAAGCTTAGGAAGAACATAAAGCATCCTGAATCTTTAACATCTCAGGTCTTTCAATTCAGTATAAACTTGATGCATTCCTGGGTGGGATCTCATGCAGATATCCACAGGACCTTTTCAGATTCTTAAAACTAAGAAAACTATAAAGCATACCTCGTCAGGTTGTTGGACAAATATTTATGAGGCTTCTTTCATGTCTTAAATTGAGGAAGAACTTAAAGTGCCTCTGGTTAGGTTTCTTGTGAAGATATTCATATACTGACTGGGTAGATATTTTTTGGACAGGTTTTATATTAACTCTTTCATAATATAGGTTTTTGTAACATCTGTCTAAATATTTTCTTTTGATAAAATATCCAAAATGTTAAATTGAAAACTTGTGATTTGTAAAGTTTTGAAATCACAAGCAAAAGAACAGCTATAAGAAGTTTGCTTTGCTTATTGATTAAAATAAATGGAAATTTTTTGACTTTGACTTTATTGATCATTTTTAATGTATTATGAATGTCAGTTGATCAAATTAAAGAAAATGGTTTCCCAATAAAAGAAAAAGCCAAGAAGCAGATGATATCCAGCTGACAATTTACTGATGCAGACTATACAAATGATCTTGTGCATCTTGCAAATACATCTGATTAAGATAAATCTTTGCTGTATAGCATGGAGCAGACAGAAAGAGGCATTGGTCTCTATGTGAACTTAGATAAAACAGAGTTTATGCATTTTAATGAAGATTATACTACCTCCTTATCAAACAACAAACTTCTTAAATTAGTAGACTAGTTCATATACTTTGGTAGCAATATCTCATCTACTGAAATTAATGTCAACATACACAGAGAAAAAGAATGGACTGCTATTGACATATGGAAATCTGATTTCTCAAATAAAATAAAATGCGGATTCTTCCAAGCTGTAGTTATGTCAGAACTATTGTATAGTTACACTACTTGGACTTTAATAAAATTCTAGGAGAAAAAGCAGGATGGGAATTATGCAAGGATGCTACATGCTGTTTGGAACAAATTCTGGAAGCAGCATCCCACAAAACAGTAACTGTATGGCCACTTACCGCCTATCTCATAAACCATTCAAGTAAGTCAAGCAAGACCTACTAGTTGCTGCAGGTGAAGTAAAGCAAACTCATTAGCAACATTCTTCGATGGACTCTATATTTAGATACACCCGAGTAACCTGATCAGCAAAAACTTACATTCATCAGCTCTGTGCAGATACTGGGTGCCATCTAGAGAAGTTACGAAGAGTGATAGCCATATAGAGATGGATGTCGAGAGAGTTTCAAGAGAATCTACGCTGTCAGCACATGCTTTGATGATGATGATGATGATGATGATGATGATGATCTCTATTTGATGATAATTCTTAGTAAACAATTTTAGCTTCAAGTAACTATTCTCAATACAAATAATTGGCACACAGTTATTTAGTTTCAAGTATTCCTGTCTAATACTAATAATTTGCTAGCAATTATATGGTTGATTGTTCAGTTAGTTTAGTTGGGTTTTTTTATGTGTCATTTTATGTGAAAGTTTAATAATTATGGTCTTCAATTTTATGACAATACAAAAAATGTATCTTCACAATAATTTTAAATGAATAAACACTTTGTTATAGTAAAATACATCAAATCTCTTCTGATTTACCCACTTAACTCTTCATATACCTAACTACTAAAACACATAAAACACAGACCCACAGACATTGACACTGTAGAAGAAAATAACAGCTACTGAATGTTGACCCAACAACGACCAGTGTCAAACTGAGAAAATCATGGCTTCTGTGCATAGGCTCTGCGTATAGTCTATCCAAAATCCCCAGAAAATTCTCAGTTATAAAAAAAGGTCTATTTTTCAACCAATCATTTTTTTTTCCACAAGTAGTATTTTCTGAAGCCGGTGTTTGAAGCTGGGAACATATAAATAGGGCAAGCAGAGGTCACACACTAGTTGAATTGCTAGCTGTTCAAAGAGCATCAGCCGACAACACCGTCCGACCAGATCAAAGCAACTGCTTGTCACCGAATAGACAACCCCCCACCAGCCGGCCAGATATTTCATCCGCTTGTTTATTTTATTTATTCAATAAACAAAATAAACTAATTTTCATGTCAGTCTTATTTTTCTTGCAACCACACGCTTGTATATAACAACTTCATACTTAGTTGCAATATTAATGCTTTAAGATCCAATGTATGAGTCAAGTTCACAAACTATGTTGTTATATACTTTCTTATTCAGATGATTTCCCCTATATCCTCTCTTTCTCATCTCTTGTTGCTGGCTTTATCTCTCTCATTGCCATCTTATGGAGTGTCCTCATGGTGTAATGGTTAGAGTAATGGACAGCGGAACCATAGTGAGTGAGTTTGAACTCCAGTTATGTTATTACATTCACTTTCGGACTAATACCCTTGGGAAAGGTATGAACCCCCTTATTCTCCTTGCTATGGCTTAAATAATACCACTACTGTTCTTCTAGCATTATGGCTTTGACATTTAATAACCTACAAAGGTTGATGTGCCATTAAACTTTTGCGTTTTAATGGTTAGTTTCCATAACACTATAAATTAATTGACAATACAAATAAACAACAAAACTTCTTTGAAAACACAACAACGAAAGGTTTATTATAGTAGCAGAAGCAAATGAATCAGAGTGAGAAAAGGTCTTTTAGGTGTCACAGGATAGTATGTTGGTCCTTGAGTTTATTGGAAGTGTGTGTCACTGTAGCAAGTAGTTTGTGTGACTGGCGCAAGGCAGGTTCTTCTGTGTGTGAAGCTAGTAGTAGCGTGTTCTTCAGTGAAGGTTTTCCATGTGGAATGTCCGAAGCAGAGGACGCGGGAGAGGTCTGTCTTCACTGTGAGCTGGAAGAATCAACAATTTCAACTTGCTTATGATGTCATCTCTGAGATTTTCCCACCATGTCACAGGTGCAGGTTATTTTATTTCATTCACATGTGTCGGTCATTTATTGCAGTCACATGTATATGTCATTTTAGTTTATTCACATGTGTCTGTCAGTTTATTTATATGTGTATGTCATTTATTGCATTCACATATATATGTCATTTTAGTTTATTCACATGTGTCTGTCATTTTAGTTTATTTATGTGTATGTCATTTATTGCATTCACATGTATATGTCATTTTAGTTTATTCACATGTGTATGTCATTGTTTGCATTCACATGTGTCTGTCATTTTAGTTTATTCACATGTATGTCATTTTAGTTCATTCATATGTAAGTGTCATGTTAGTTCATTCAAGTGAGTGTGTGTCATTTTTAACAACCAGTCAAGTTTGTCTGCAAGTGACTTTTCTGTCTTTGTACTTGGAATCTGCAGTCTAGTAACTTTCTGTCTTCATGCTTTGATTCTGCACTCACTTCACCAGAAATCAAAGTTGGCCCTCTGGTCCTCTCTCAGTACACACATTATGTGATGTTACCACTGGGTTGAAGTGGAGTTGGGAGTACTAGCAATGAAGATGTGATCCCACACTCTCCAGAGCTTTAGGTCTACAGCCTCATCACCTCATACTGTTTAATGTCATATCTAGGACACCTTTTATGTGGGTGTGTGTCTTACTCCTCTGTAAGGGATAATCTATTGACAGGGTGGTAAAAATAAATGCTTGTCTTTGGTAAGTTTTAAACCCTCTTCTGATCATTACCAGTATCAGTTAAGACTGGGATTGTGACACAATGAAAGTACCCCCTCCCCTTTCAATAACTCAAGTTCATTAAGTGAGATATACTTTGTATCATGCACTATATCGTATTTAATATCCTGATAGACCTATTATACTTGGTATCATCATTATCATCATCAAGACATGCTGATAGTATGGATTCCCTTGACTTTCTTTTGCCATCTATCTCCATTGGATATCTCTCATAGTAAGTCCGCCCAATCAGCTGGGACTGTAGAATACCCCACCCCCAATGAGTGTTCTGGATATGACACTAAACAATCTGATGGTAAGGTTCCAGTGATGCTGGAGTTTTGGGGAATGCAGATTTATTGCCATTGTTCCTAGGTCCACTCTGGCCCGGCGTGGTAGCACCTGATAAGGCCCTATCTATGGGTTAAATAGAACTAACGGCATACTTATACTAAACTGAATTTTTTGATTAAACTGAATGGCTTGAAATAGAAATGTTTTTGACAATTAAACTGTACTTACATTTAAACTGCGTACTTATGCTAACCTGAATTATTTCAAATAGACCTATTTTTTGACATTGAAACTGTATTTACACTAAACTGAATTGTTTAACATAGAACTGTTTTGACATTTAACTGTGTAAACAAAATCTGTACTTATACTAAGTTGAATTAACTGAATTAGAACTGCTTGACTAAACTGAATAGCTAGAAATAGAATTGTTTATCACAATTAAACTGTACTTACATTTAAACTGCGTGCTTATGCTAAACTGAATTGTTTGAAATTGAACTGTTTTTGACATTGAAACTGTACTTACACTAAACAGAATTGTTATAAATAAATTTTTGAATAAACTGAATAGTTTGACATAGAAATGTTTTTGACCATTAAACTGTGTACTCATACTAAAGTGGACTGTTTTAAATAGAACTGATTATTTACATAAAAATGGATTTGGCATTAAATAACCTACAAAGGTTGATATGCCATAAAACCCAACCAACCAACCAACCAACCATCATAGTAAGTCTTTTAGATGGTATCCAGTGTCTGCACAGAGCTGATGAATGTAAGTTTTTGCTGGTCACCCAACACTGGTGTACCCAAGTGTAGAAGTCCATAGAAAAATGTTGCATTTTGAGTTTGTCCTTACTTCATCAGCGGTGTCCAGTATGTCTTGCTCATCTTATTTGGATGGTTTGTGAGATGGGAAGTAAGTAGCCATACAGCTGCTGTTTTGTCAGGTACTACTTTCAAGATTTGCTTCAAACACCATGCAGCATTGTTGTTTAATCCTATCTAGCTTTTTCTTCAGATGCTTCATTAAAGTTTAAGTGGTGCAACCATGGAGTAGTACTAACACTGCTACTGATTGGAAGAATCCCAGTTTTATTTTATCAAAGAAAGTGGATTTCTATATGATTGTTAATATATGTTGACATCACTTTCAGTCAATGAGATATTACTACCGTGGTATGTGAACTGGTCTACTACTTTCAGTGGGACTTCATTATTCAGAAGAAAAAGAGATTTGGGGACATGCCTTTCTCAGGAGTATTACAGTCATAGTAATTGGCTTTTGATAGCCCCAATTAAGGTTAATAATATGCATAACAGCCTTTTCTAAAAGTTTCTGCCTCATGTATTGATTCTATGAGTTTTTTGGGTTTTTTATCCAGGAGCAATGTGCAATCTGATCTGGAGCAGATATAATTAAACAGCCATCTCGTATAATGTCCCTACCTTCAATAAAGCTTTAAAATAATAAATTACCAAATCCCTACAGTGTTGTGTTGGGACAAAAAGTTGGTTTAATGTTACACACACAAAGAAAACAAGCCTCCCAGAGGGTGACATTGAAAATTACTTAATTTCAATTAAACTGGTGCCTCAGGTTCCATTTTACCAAAGGAGGTTCTTCGGATCCCAATTCCTTTACAGAGGGGTCTCATGTTTAAATATCCTTACAGTGGTCCCTCAGGTTAAATTTATTTTAAACAGCAGTCTCAGTTTTTAATTCTTTAAAATTAGGGCCTCAGATCCAACTTTCCTTAAAGAGGTGTCTCATTCTCCAATTGCCTTGAAGATTCCAATTCCCATAAATTGGTCCCTCAGGTTCCAATTTCCTTAAAGAGCTGTTTCTGGTTCTAATTTCCTTAAAGTAGTACCTCAGGTTTCAATTGCCAAAAGAAGCTGTTTCAGGTTCCAATTTCTTTAAAGAGGTATTACAGGATCCAGTTCCCTTAAAAAATCTGCTAATAAAGATGTCTCAGGTTCCAATTCCTTTAAAGTAGTACCTCAGTACCTCAGGACACAATTTTCTTTAAAGAGGTAGTTGAGAATCAAATTCCCTTAAAGAAATGCCTCAGATTCTAGTTTCCTTAGAGAGGTACTTCAGGTTCTTATTCTCTTCTAGTAGTGCCTTTGGTTAAAATTCCCTTAAACAGGTGTCTCAGGTTCCAAGTCCCTTAAATAGGTATCTCAGATTCCAATTCCTTTAAAGTATTGTCTCAGGTTAAATATCCTTAAAGAAGTGCCTCAGTTTCAAATATCCCTGAAGATGGTTCCAATTTTGTTAAAGTATTGCCTCAGGTTCCAATTGCCTCAATGTAGTGCCTTAGGTTCAAATTCCCTTAAATAGGTACCATAGATTCCAATTTCCTTACAGTGATCCCTCAGAGCTGTATCAGGTTCCAATTCCCTTGAAATAGTGCTTAATGTTTGAATATCTTTAAAGAAGTGCATTAGGTTCCAATATCCTTAAAGAGGTGCTTCAGGTTCAAGTTCCTTAAAGAGCTGTTTCAGGCTGAAGTCCTCTTAAAGAAGTGCCTCAGGTCCCAATTCCCTTAAAGAGCTGCCTCAAGTTCTACTTTCCTTAAAGAGGCCTGTCAGGTTCCAATTCTTTTAAAGTAGTGTCTTAGGCTCAAATATCCTAAAAGATGTCCCTTAGGTTCCAATTTCCTTAAAAAGCTGTCTCAAGTTCCAATTCCAATGTAGTGTCCCAGGTTTCAATTTCCTTAGAGAGGTGATCCAAGTTGCAATTCTCTTTAAAGTAGTGCCTCAAATTCTAATTCCCTTAAAAAGGCACCACAGGTTCCAATTTCCATGATAAATTTCCTCAGGTTCCACTACCCTTAAAGAGGCACCTCAGGTTCTAATTCACTGAATGTAGTGCCTCAGTTACTTCAGCTCAAATTCCCTTTAGGTCTCTCAGGTTTGAATTTCCTTAAAGTAAGTCCTCAGGTTCCAATTCTTTTGAAGAGATTCCTCTGGTTTGAATTCCCTTAAAGAGCTACTTAAGCTTCCCATTCCCTTAAAGAGGCACCAGAGATTCCAATTCCTTTACAGTTGTTCCTCAGGTTCCAATTCTCTTAAAAAGGTCCCCCAGGTCCCATACTCTTAAAGTGGCACCTCCCTTAAAAATCTCCCTGAGATTTCAATTCCTTTATAGATGTGTCACAGGTTCCAGTGCTCTTAAAGTGGTCCTTTAGGTTCCAATTTCTTTAGAGAGCAGACTCGGGTTCTATTTCCTGAAAGAGTGGCTTCAGGTTCAAATTCCCTTAAAGAGGTGATTTTGGTTCCAATTCTCTTAAGGTGGTGCTGCAGCTTCTAATTCCCTAAAAGAGGCACCAGAGGTTCCAGTTCCCTTGATGGTTCCTCAGGCATCACTCCCTTTGGTTGTTGACATTTGCTAAGCTGAGAATAGTCTTGTGAAAAGCCTTAAACATGGAACATTATTCCATGAATCTAATTCCTTTTTTATCTAGGTACAATCTGCAATCTGGTCTGGAGGAGTAGATATAAATGAAAAACCCTCCAGCATAAAATCCTCACCTTCAACAAAACTATAAAATAATATATAAAATAATAAATAACCTACTCCCCACAGGGCTGTGTTGCGAGAAAAAATAGTTTATTATTGGAGGCTCTAAGAAAACAAGTTTCCCTGGAGATGATGTCAAAAATAGCCCAATTCAATAAAAACTGATTCCTCAAGTTCCATTTTCACAGGGGATGTTTTTCAGGCTCCAATTCTCTTAATGAACTGCCCCAGGTACCAATTACTTTCAAATGGTCCCTCAGGTTCCAATATCCTTTAAGAGCTGTCTTATATTTCAATATCCTCAAAGTCATCCCTCAGATTCTATTTTCTTTTTTAAAAAAATGTCTTAGTTTGCAATTCCCTTAAAGTAATGTCTTAGGTTCCAATTCCCTTTAAAGTGGCCCCTCAGGTTTCAATTCACTTAAAGAACTGCCTGCGGTTCCATTTACTGGAGAGCAGTGTCTAAGGTTCTGATTACTTTAAAGTAGTGCCTCATATTCCAATTCAATTGAAGTGGTTCCTCATTTCTAATTTCTTTAAAGAGCTGACTGAGGTTCCAATTCCCTCAGGGTGGTGTCTCATGTTTTGATTCCTTTAAAGTAGTGGCTCATATTCTGATCCAATTAAAGTAATTCCTCAGGTTCTAATTTCCTTAAAGAGGCACCCCAGATTCCAATTCCCTTAAAATAGTGCCTCAGGTTCAAATATCCTCGGATTTTAATTCCCTCAAAGTAGTACCTCAGATTATAATTCCATTAAGAGGTCCCTCAGGTTCCAATCTCCTTAAAGTAAGGCCTCAGGCTTCAGTCCCCTTAAAGAGTTGTCTGAGATTCCAATTTCCCTAAAGAGTTGTCTGAAGTTCCAATTCCATGAAAAAGGTACCTCAGGTTTTAATTTCTTTCAAGTTCCAATTCCCTCCAGGTTCCAATTCCCTTAAAGTAAGGTCTTATATTCCAACCCCCTTAAAGTGCTGCCTCAGGTTCCACTTTCCTTAAAGTGATGTCTTACATTCCAATTCTCTTAAAGAGGTACCTCAAGTTTCAATTTCCTTAAAGAGCTATCTAAAGTTCTTAATCCTTTAAAGTAGTTCAAATTCTTTTAAAGAGGTCCTTCAGGTTCCAATCTCCTAAAAGTAAGGCCTTAGATTCCAATTCCCTTAAGTTGTCTGAAGATCCAATTCCCTTAAAAAGTTGCCTAAGTTTCCAATTCCACTAAAGAGGTACTTCAGATTACAATTCCTTTAAAGTGGTGCCTTAGGTTCCAATTTTCTTCAAGAGTTGTCTCATTCCAATGCTCTTAAAGAAGTACTGCAGGTATTAATTCTCTTAAAGAGGCACCTGAGGTTCTAATTCCCTTAAAGTAATGCTTAAAGTTCCAAATCCATTTAAGAGGTATCTTACAGACCAATTCTCTTAAGGAGTTGTCTCAGCTTCCAATTCTCTTAAAGAGTCACCTCAAGTTCCAATCCACTTAAAGACATTTCTCATATTCCAGGTCCCTTTAAAAATATCTTTGGTTCTATTCCTCTAATAGAGACACCTCTGGTTCCAATTCCCTTAAAGTGGTGCTTCAGGTTCCATTTGTGTCATAGAGTAGCCTGAGTTTCCAATTCTTTAAAGAAGTGTCTCAGGTTTCAGTTCCCTTAAATTGGCACTTTTGGTTCCAATTCTGTCATACAGCAGCCTTATATTTTAATTCCCTTAAAGAGCTGTCTCAGGTTCCAATTCTCTTTAGGAAGTGCCTAAGGTTCTGATTGCATTAAAGTGTTGTCTCTGGTTTAATTTACCTTAAAGTGATGCCTCAAATTCCAATTCCCTTAAAGAACTTCATCAGGTTCAAGATCTCGGAAAGAGATACTTCAGGTTCCAATTTCCTTAAAATGATACCTCAGATTTCAATTACTTTAAAGTAATGCCTCAGATTTTGCTGTCCTTAATAATGTACCTCAGGTTCTAATTTCCTTAAAGAGGCACCTCAGGTTCTAGTTACCTTAAAGAGGCACCTCAGGTTTTAATTCGCTTACAGTGATACTTTTGGTACCAATTCCCTTATAGAACCATTTCAGGTTCCAATTCTCTTAAAGTGGTTTTTAAGATTCCTATTCCTATATAGAGAACTCTGAGGTTCTATTTTCTTAAAGAGGTGTCTCAGGTTCAATTTCCCTTAAAGTGATGCCTGGAGCTTCAATTATCTTAGAGTGTTGCTGCTGATTCTGTAATATAATGGCTGAGGGATTTCATTTTATGCCTTTGGGTTTAGTTAGGCTGAGAACCTTTCGGCTCTGTGCATGGGTTACTTAGGTGCAACATTAACGCAGGTGTTCACGCGCGCGCGGAGCGGACATATCACTCAGAGATGTCACAATAGCCCAGATGGGAAACGGGGCTACAGAGTGTGGGTGATGTCATGCACCGGAAGCGCACGGAGGATTTTGGGAATTTTGAAGAAAGTTAGTTGAGTTGAGTCCTGCCTCGGGAGAAGACGGTTGGCTTTCACTTGTTCGCCGAAGCCAGGCCAGTGGTCTTTGCGGCGGGTACCACACGTGTTGGGAGGGCAGATGGAAAAGTCAGAATAGAAAGAATGTGTATCTCTCGCCTTATGTCGAAGAACCTTTAAACTCAAAGGTAATAAAACGTTTTGTACCTGAACTAAGAAGTCGTAAGTGTTTTCCGTGTTCTGAGATTCCTATGTTCTATGTATATATATATATATGAACATTATATGTCCATTTCACATATCCATATCATGGGTATGGTACAATTCCACTTTCCTTAAACATAGTACCTAAGGTTCACATTCCTTAAAGATACACTACAGATTCCAGTTCCCTTAATTTTATGCTTGAAGTCCCAATTCCCTTAAATGGTACTTCAGATTCCAATTATCTTTAAGTGATGCCCAAGGTTTCAATTCCCTTAAAGAGCTCTCTGAGGTTCCAATTCTATTGAAGTAATGCTTCAGGTTGCAGTTCTCTTAGAGGTGCTTCATACTCCAATTTCCATAAAGTAATGCCTCAGGTTCTGATTCCCTTTCAAAGGTGCTTCAGGTTCTAATTCTCTTAAAGAGTTTGTTTCAGGTTCCAATTCCATTAAATAGGTTGTTTCAGGTTCAAAATTCCTTAAAATTGTCCCTCTGTTTCCAATTTTCTTAAATAGGCAACTCAGGTTCCAGTACACTTAAAGACGTGTCTTAGATACTACTTCCTTAAAAAACTTTCTCTG
This sequence comes from Sepioteuthis lessoniana, assembly GCA_963585895.1. NCBI lineage: Eukaryota > Metazoa > Mollusca > Cephalopoda > Myopsida > Loliginidae > Sepioteuthis > Sepioteuthis lessoniana. The sequence continues at coordinate 121,665 of CAUZXS010006642.1, forward strand.
GTTCCTATCTCCTTAAAGAAACACCTCAGGTTCCATTTCTCTTACACTAGTGTCTCAGATTCCAATTCCTTTAAAGAGATTCTTCAGGTTTGAATTGGCTTAAAAAACTTTTATTGGTTCCAATCCTCTTATAGAGATTCTTCAGGTTTGAATTGGCTTAAAAAACTTTTATTGGTTCCAATCCTCTTATAGAGATTCTTCAGGTTTGAATTGGCTTAAAAAACTTTTATTGGTTCCAATCCTCTTATAGAGATTCTTCAGGTTTGAATTGGCTTAAAAAACTTTTATTGGTTCCAATCCTCTTATAGAGATTCTTCAGGTTTGAATTGGCTTAAAAAACTTTTATTGGTTCCAATCCTCTTATAGAGATTCTTCAGGTTTGAATTGGCTTAAAGTGATGCCTCACATTCCAGTTCTCTTAAAGATGTATATCAGGTTCTAATTCTCTTAAAAAGGCATCTCAGGTTCTAATTCCCTTAAAGTAATGCCTTAGGTTTCAATTACCATATAATGATGTCTCAGATTTTACTTTCCTTAAACATCTACCTCAGGTTCATATTCCTTAAAGAGGCACCTTTGGTTCAAGTTCACTTTAAGTGGTGTTTCAGATTTCAATTCTCTGAAAATGGTACATCAGATTACAATTTCCCTAAAGTGGCAACATGTTCCAATTTCCTTAATGTATTGTTCCCAGTTGGCTGGGGTTATAGAATACATTGACTGCATCTCTGCAGAGTGGTGAGACCCCCCTCCTTAAGCATCCTAGATAAGACATTAAACAATCTGATGGTGAGGCTCCCATGTCCACTCTGGCTTAGAGTGGTAGTACCTGATTGTCTGATCCATGGGTCAAATAGAACAGTTTGACATTTAAACTATGTCCAAACAAATGACTTATGCTAAATTGAATTGTTTGAAATAGAACCATTAGATCATTTAACTGTGTGCAAACAAATGATTGGTGCTTAATTGAATTGTTTGTGATACCTAGCAGTACGCTAAAGAATGAACTTAGGCTGGAACTTAGGCTGGTTTAAAAACGTTATCAACAAAATGTGTTTACAAATTATATATATTTAATATACATGTATAAAGAGGATTTGGCATTAGATTACCTACAATGGTTGATATGCCATAAAACCAAACCAAACCAAACCTTAATGTGTTGGCTCAAGTATCAATTCCCTTAAAGAGGTACCTCAGGTTTCAATTCCCTTAAAGAGGTACCTCAGGTTTTAATCTTCTTAAAGCAGTACCTCAGGTTCTAATTCCCTTAAAAAGGTGCCTTGGGTTACAATTCTCTCAAAGAGTTACCTCAGTTTCCAGTTCCCTGAGAAGTGCTTCAGTTTCCAAATTTCTTTAAGAGATGTACCAATCAATTAATGCAACCCTTACCTCTCTTAGGCAAGGGAACAGGTATTGCTCTTGGGTAAGGTCTCTTGGAACTGGTGTAAGTAATTTTTAGACCACCCAACACAGCATTTAGTGGCTATTGTACAAAAATTGCATAACTATAAAATGATGTATAACTAACCTACTTGGATATTGGGATATGACAGGTTGATTTAGTGTGAGAAACCTGCCGAAAGCAAGTCTCTAGGGTGGGGAAAATAGCTCCAATTCTGTCAGTATTTATCTTAACAAAGTACCTCAGGTGCCAAGTAATCAACTCAACACTTACCCCTTTTAGGTGAGTGGGTAGGTGCTGCTTAAGGAGAAATGAAGCTGATACTTTTACTTGCCTGTTTGGCATAAATATCAGTTAGCCAATGACAGAACAATTGAACTGACTACATACTTAAATTTAAATCTTATATACCTGTGACCTTTATCAAAGGTCAACTAAGACTGGTTAATGACCCAGAACAACCACTGCCATGCAAATATTTTAACAAAGCTATCTATGCTGATTAACTACTTTCTCTAAAGATCCAATTATCAAAGGGACATAAATCTTACATTGGAAAGAGTATTGATCAAGTTTAAGGAATAACATGGAGCATCCAATAGGAATTGAACTCACTAACACTGGTCTGCTTGCCTAGCCTCACAACCATTACATGACTTGGACAATTAACATGCAGGTAGTTATTGACTTTTAACTGAAGCAACTTATGACAATCCACATTTTTGACTGAAAATGGAAAATTTAAAAAAAACTGTTTTAAAAAAATTATATTATTTGAATGGTACAAGTTGTTTCAGAAAAATTGAAATAATTTTGTTATCCAATAACTTGACCAATTTTCATTCAAAAGAATGGGGGAGACCGAGGTCCTGATCTGGCGGTCAAAAAAGTTTGGGCGCCTCACCAAACAGCAACATCGGGACTAATTGGATATCTCTTCCGGTCCCCTTGACGTCAAAGACCAGCCAAGCAGCTCCTTTGGCCAGTCCTATTCCACCAGGACAAGTCCCCCACCCGGTGATATCAGCCTCCTGGAAAATTTACAAGAAGGGCCTGGAGGATTATGAAAGTGACTGGGTGAGCAAATATGCCCAATACTTTAAGGATAACGGAATTTTGCCCATCCCTGAAGTCTCCAAGGTCCTGGAGCCCCGGATCCTTTCTTTGTTTGTCTCCGACCTTAAAACCAGGAGGTTAACTGGGCTGCAAAAAGACAAATTTGAAGAGATCCTCCATACTGCTGGCATCCAATGCCAATACTTCTGTAGGAGAAGCAGGCCGCAAAGATAGTGAGGAGCTGCATAACAACTAAGCACTTTCAGCTCCAACCAGAGTACATGGGCACCCGAAGAATCCGGGTACGGGTTGGTAATGTCCCGGCATATCTTACAGGTAACATCCTGACCGCCTTCCTCAGCGCCTACGGCAGCGTTGAGGAGGTCTCACAACAGCAAGCTGCCGCCGCCGGGACAACCCACAGAGATTACATCTTCCGGGTTTGTCTAAACAGGGAAAGCTTCCAAGCCATTTCGGTTACCATCATCACTCGTGATCAGCAGATGATGATGTTGGTAGTAGAGAGCAGACGGCCACACAGCTGGAATTGCAAGCAGGTTGGCTGCCTTGCAAGAGTCTGCCTTTGGAAAAATCCAGCAGCCACAACATCTGAACCACCAAAGGAAGCAGTGATCGAGGCGACTAATTCAGTCCACTCAGCTCCCGAACCTGAAAACCTCAAGTTCGGAAACTGGATGGACCCAAGTCATTCGGCGGGGAGAAAGAAAGGAGTCTCCCTCCCCCAAAGCCGGAGGACTCTCCTCAAGCTCAGGCTCCCCGGAACAAGATCCAGGAGTCAGCACAATTAGTATCAGCAGCAGTATCTCCAACACCACCAGCTTCCAAAGAAACATCTAGCAAGAACTGCAAGCAGAACCCATAGAAACAGCCCACAACCTAAAGAGGAGAAGAGACAGTGGGGAGGGATACGCCAAAAAGCTGTGCCCCAAAACACCTTCACAACAAACCTCTCCTAAGGGAAAAATATTCCCAAACCCCAACAACCCCCAATCAACAACTCCCCAAGCAAGAACAACCCCAACACTCCCTCAAGAACTCATCCACCAGCAAGAATCCCACCCCAAACAACTCCCCCTCAAACCCACAGTGTGCCCTTTCACTCTCTCACACTCCCCTCTCTCTCCACCTGAACTTATACTACACCATCCTCCAAGAAAACAATCGAAAACTCGAACTCTACCTAAGGACTCTGAAAGCCGGTGAAGAGCCAAATTGGTCGTGTCGGCGGAAAACAAGGATCTTTTCCAGACAGCAGTGGGCTTATGCTCTACGAAAATGGAAGCCATCGCTGACTTCCAGCAGCGCAAAAAGCTCAAGCCACTGCTTGATCTGGAAAAGATAAAAAAATAAAAGGTTTCAAATCCTTTTAATTTCAGGGGTGCACCCATGGTGATCACCTTTGTCTGCTCGGTTGGCAACCGAACTCAGGGAGTCTAGGATTTCCTGAATAAGGCTAATCAAACCGATGCGGGAGTAAGGCTGGCGGAATTGGAGCACCTTTCCTTGAAAAAAATGTTAAGATGTTGTACGGGCCGGGTCCCGATTTGTGTTCACTCTTCTTTTTACTGGACTTTAAAAATAAGGTACCCCATAGATGTTGGAGTATCTAGAGATGGCCGAGTTAGCACTAGTCTTGGCACCGGCTTTCTGAGGCAAGCCAATGGCATCCACACCCCCGAGGATTTCCGGACCACTGTCGACAATGAGTAGGTAAGTGGGTCAGAATGCTAGTGTGAATGTGAGGGGACTAGGTGATCTAAGCAAGTGGGCTCACTTGCTTGAACTCTTGAACCTCTGTGTGAATATTGATGCTGTGCAAGAGACTCACTTCATTTGCGTAGAGGACTGTCGGATGTTGGAGTACGACTTTGTGGTCTTTTCAGCATTCGGCAGTGCTGGGGTCTCTTTTTTAGTTGGACGCAGTCTTAATGCAATTATCAATCTTGTCTTTGCAGATGACGGGGGTGCGGATAGTTGTAGCTGATGTTTCCGTTAAAAGCTTCGAGTTCCGGGTGGTCGCGATTTATGCACCCAATTGCATTGACAAGAGACATTCCTTTTTCCGATGGTTCGGGCCGTTCCTCGACGATTCGAAACGGTTAGTTTTAATGGGTGATTGGAATGCGATCCTTGATCCAAAGTTAGATAAAGGCGGGTGGGGTGCTCGTGGGTCGGATAGGTGCGAAAGCAGCTTGATCGACTTACTGGCCGAGTACGATTTGGTCGACAGGTTTCGTCTGGATCACCCAAGGCGGGAGCCGTGGGCGTGGTTAGGATATTCACCCTCTGGCCAGATTCGTCCTTATCTGGACAGAGTGTTAGAAGAACAGACAGGGACTTCGTTACTTGTCCCACGTTCCACTGGACAGGGGAGACTGACTATAAACTTGTTAGGGACAGTCTGCGGTTAGTCAATAGGCCTAGTCTGGCCGGCTACTGGAAGTTCAATACCTCCTTACTGGAGATAGGGGACTTCCGGGAACGGCTGTAAACCCTAATTCTGCGGACGCCAGTGGGGGCAGTTACCGGGAATAAGCGGTGAGGATCCCTTAAGTATAGGATTAGGGACTTCGCCATCAAATACGGCCGACAACTCAAACTAGATAGGGCTAAGAAGGCGAAGTCTTTTGACGATAGACTTTCCTGGACAGTGGAGAGGGAGATTCCCAGGCCGTAGATCTAGCTAGGCAGGACCTTGAGCACGAGGCTTGCGAGCGTTACAAGGGTTTTGTAGTTAGAGCAAGACTAAATAGTTTTCAACGAAGCTGTTTTGTGTAACGCGTTCGTGCGTGAGAAAGAAGTGCGAAGGTACATCGAGTTCGTCAAGTCCCCAGATGTGCATGTGCTGCGGTCGAATCGTGATCGCTCTACCTGCTTTCCTGACCTCCCGGTTCAAGAGTTTCGCAGCTATTTAGCCGACTTCCCCCCCACCTTGGTGAGGCGAATGCGGCTAGCTGCGAGGGCGTGAATACTGAATGCCAAGTCTGTGACGCGTTGAAGCAGGTCGGCCTCAACAAGTCACCGTGAGTGGATGGTTTGCCTTATGAAGTGTACTTGGGGATGTCGCACATGTTTGTCCCTATTCTGACGGATATGTTCAACCCTTGGTTTGCCCAGGGTGTGATCATATTGCTGAAGAAAGGTGGCAGGCCTGTTTGTGAAGACTTAGATGATTACAGGCCCATAACTCTGTTAAACACAGAGTTAAAAATTTTGGTCCGGGTCTTAACGAACCGTTTGCAGCTTGTCATCAGCAATTTGATTGGACCAAAGCGGAACTACGCTGTAAAGGGAAGATCGATCCAAGACAATTTGCATCTGGTTCGCGAGATCCCAAAGGGATTAAAAGACGACTCTAAGGCCGCGCTGATCAATTTAGATCAGTCTAAGGCCTTCGACAGGGTGGAACATCGTTTTTTGGCGACTGTTTTGGAGACCGCTGTATTCGAACCGGAGTTCCGCAAATGGATCAGCATGATGTACCACAACCTACAAGCAATGGTACAGGTAAACAGAAAAGATTCGGAGGCGTTCGCGATCGAGCGGTCGGTCCGGCAGGGTTGCCTCTTGTCTCCTCTTCTCGATGTCCTCGCTTTGGATCCCCTGATCCGTAGGCTTAGGGATGAGATGGCTAATCCAGCTGTGTTAGGGCGAAGGTCTCTTCGTACGCCGATGATATCACTGTCTTTGCGTCCCGCCATTTGGACATACTGGCTATGAAGAAGGTGGTTGAGAGGTACGAAGAAGTATCAGGTGCCAAGATCAATTTTGATAAGAGCGAATGTCTGAGATCGGGTACATGGAGGAGTGGCGTCCCCCTGCAAGAACCCTTCCACTGGAGGGACGGACCTGTCCACATCTTCAGGGTGGTTCGGGCTCGACCTCCAGCTGGAGAGAAATTGGTCGGAGGTACGAGCCAAGGTAAAAGCGCAGGTGGGTACCTGGCTTCGAAGGTGATTGTTCTTAAAGGGTAAGGCAGAGGTGTGTGCCGTGTACATCTTTCCCTTGATCCTTTACCACTTTTCTGTACTTCCCCAGCCTGAGGGTCATCGGGTGGTGCTGAAACAATCCCTCTCTAAACTACTTTGGAAAGGTCGAAGCCCGATGGCCCGCAGACAAGTCTGCTACCAATGTCCTCGAAATGGGGGTCTAGGGATGCCAGATCTGGAGAGCCACTGGCTCGCTGAAAGACTGGCTTACCTGGGCCGATCCTTGTCGAGGGACATGGTGTGAGGATAGAAGATGAGAGTCGTCTTTCCTCGCCTGAGGTCCAATCCCGAAGCCGAGGGTCGTCGTAGGCCTTGGGATGAAACACCGTTCGCCCGCGAGTGCCGTATGGCCCTCCGTAAACTTCCTGGGTCCAGTGATCTTTCTCGGCCTCGAAAGGAACTGTAACTGGAGTTAGTGATGGGTTTCGCTTCGGAACCTCTAGTGAAGCGACTCGGTTGGTCGCCGGAGGAGATTCGCTCTCAGTGGAATTGGGTGCCAGGCTCGAGCTTCTTGAACAATTCCGAGTTCTCGCTCACCTAGCGGCTTGCCCGGAATGCGTTGCCCCTTAACGACTGGGCTTTCAGAGTGTGTTTGGCAGACATACCCGTCTGTCCATGCTGCGGAAGTGGTTAAGAGGAAACGGTGTTGCACGCCTTCTACTACTGCGAACTAGTTCGCCCGTTCTGGAGTCACGTCGGAGGGTGGACGGCCCGCATCAGTCCCAAACATCTCGTGCTGCTCGACGTTGATTACGTCGTGGATAATATTGATTCTCCGTATCAAGGTGTTTCTAGCGATCCTAGCTGTGGCTCGAAAGGTGGTTTGGGTGACGCGAAACAAGGGATTGTATGATGGTGCAAACTTTTCTCATCGTGATCTGATTTTGTTCTTTAGGTATCACCTTAGTCAAAATTAGATGCGATAGAAAACGCTTGGACTGCATAAGATTCGACAAAAGGTGGTTGTATGCAGCGAGCCTGGTCATACGAAAGGCGGCAACGTTGGAGTCATCCTTCCGTCCTCTTCCTGCCCATGGCGACGATGGTCCGGGTCATTCGGGACCCCATCCCCGGTAAGTAGGAATTATTGTACCCCTTTGCTCCCTCCTAGTTAGCAATTTGAGGTGTGTCATTGACCCAGCACTTAGTTGTTAGTTTCCAAGATACTCCCCATCCCTCATTCTTTTATCACCTTAATCTTCCTCCTGTCCCATCTTTTATGAGGATCTTGGACCCACATTATTGTAATCCATGTCACCTATTCCTCGCCGCACCCTCTCCCGCTTTTTAAAAATCCCATTAGTTTAGATCTACTCCCCCATAGGGATAGCTCAGCTTGTTTTCGGTCCGCTTAGACACCAGAAAACAGTCAGCTCTCTACATCATAGAGGGAGGGGGACGGGAGGTAAACGGGGTTTTATCCTTGTTTTTACCAATTATTTTTTGGGCTTTTCTCCCCTCCACCATCATTGTTCAAATTGTATATTCGTCTTCACTGTAAATAAATCACTCATTTCACCTGGTTTTAAGTAGGTTCTCTTAGAGCGAATGTTGCATTTTGGTGATTGTTACGCCCCTGTTGATGCATGGCTGTCTTTTATTGTATTGTGCGTCTGGGTCAGTGAATGTGGCTAGCTAGGGCTCCCTAGATATCATAGTCTCCATCCCTGCCCCTCTCAAAACTTTTGGGGTTTCATGCTCCCCTAACATTGTAGATTTTTACAATTTGGGGAAATAAAAGGCAGTTTGTCAAAGGAAGCCAGCCACCGTGAAAATAGAAGAGAAGAGAAACTGTAAAAATTTTGTTAAGGAACTGGTGATCCTGTTTCACTGAATATCAGCAGCCCCTTGGGGTCACGTGGAGTCCACTATAAAAATGAGCTCCACTGGAGATTCTTCCTCTTTCTTCCACTCTCACCGCTGTTAGTAACAGGTCCATTCGTAGCAGCACTTGACGGTAAATGTATTTGGTACCTTCCACCAGCCAGGACCCAAGAGCGACGAACACACGTGCTGAGTTAAAAGGAACAGGACACACAGCTAAGTTCCAGCAGGCATTTTATCTGCAAACCTTCACATAACCTACCTAACCTTACCAAACCTTACCTTACCTTAAACCTTTACCATATAACTTTACCTTATAACAACCTTACAACTAAACCTTACAAAACCCTACCACGGAATCTTGAACTCTTTTGTGAACTCTTACATATTCGTTGTTTGTTCCATTTGGTGTAAAACCCTGTTTATTGTTGTTATTGTTGTTGTTGTTGTATATAAATTTTGTTGCACTAAAAGTCGTTCGTCTCCTTTCTTCAAAAGCTGTCATCAATTCCCTACTGCTGTTGAAGTACGGTTTATTCTTTTACAAAAAGTAGGAATAAAGCGGGCTTTCCGGGGCTTATAAAAATAAAAAAAAACAAAAAAAAAACAAAAAAACAAAAACAAAGAAGAGTGGAGTGGGAGAAGGAAGAGGAAATGAGAAGAAAGATTACTCAGCCAGTAAGCGTCGGACTTGATTGTTGACCACCCCTCGTCAACAAAGAATTTTTTACTTTAAGCTATTTCGGCATTTAACGTGCAGCCAAGTAGAATTTCATCCTCAGCGAATCGTCCAGCAGCCATTTGCATTTTTTTTTATTGCTATTAACGTGTTTTGTTTTGTTTTTTTTTGTTTTTTTTTGTTTTGTTTTTTAATGAAAGGGACAAGAGTTACCAGAAGTCATGAAATATTAGCATAATCGACGTAACTTAGCGGACGCCAAGTTCGACCTCAAACTCATCTCCGAATTCGACAGTTCCATGTCTGTGGTGGATTGGATCGAGAGGGTAGAGCTGACTTGCCGCTTATGTGAGGCCAAGCAGGTTGAGCTAATCATTCCACTGCGACTAACGAGAGGCGCTCTGGACGTTTACCAGTAGTTAAGCGACAAGGCCGATGTTGGGCTGACCAAGGCTGCACTGTACAAAGCCTTTGTGATGAACCCTTGCACAGTGTACGAACGCTGTACTACCCGGACATTAATGGCAGGCAAGACTGTAGCTGTCTTCTTTGCAGCACTAAAGAAGCTAGCGGTTCAGTTTGAAGGATTACCTGAACGTATAGGACTTACACTCCTATAATTTAAATTGGGCAGTATGCCACTTGTTCCCGAAACAAAGATGGCGGACGCACGCAAATATTCAGTCTCAGGAAACCATTGGCCAGGAGAACCACGTGATCAGTGTTTAAAACTACGTCCTCATCTGAATTTCGTCCCGTGATTTTGGAGCCAATTCCAAGACACGTATTTTCTATAAATACTTCGTCTTCAAACACTCTCCTTCTTTTTCACAATTGCACTTGCAAGGCTAACACACTCTCTCCAGTGTGACTTCCAGAAAGAATACTATCACTCTCTCTTATTCACCAACAGACGTCAAACGCCACAAAATGGATAGGCCATGCAAACATTCCTTTCCTCAGTATACCTTGTCTGTGAGACTTTTTCTAGCCTCGGAAATAGCAACAGCGTCGAACCACAGAAAGAAACGAACATTTAGAAATACGTAGTCAACATGAATAGGACACTTTCATAATTTAATCCTTTTTGTAGTTGTTAGTTGTGCTAGCCACACACACACACACACACAGGACTATTTTACGAACAATAATAGAACCATATTAATGTTTTAAATGTATCGTTGCATGTTTTGTTATGAATATAAATTTGTGTTGTTTATGTCGCCTCGTTTTGAATGTTCCTTTTGTCCGCGCCGTTTCGTATCGTTTACACATCTTTCATATCATTACTTCATTTACTACGTTTGTCTTCATGTGCCTATTTTGCCTTTCCCAAATATAAACAAACATAATATACCACTAAACATATACCAAACTACAACCTAAATTTTGGGGGACCAAACATATCTACCAAATAACATATCCCCCTATAAACGGATTTTTGTATACGCGATAGTGGCTGGACTCCCGGCTCGGGTGAAACAACTATTGAGGGCGTCCAAAAGCATCGAGGCAACCACGATTGAATAGTTACTTGAGTGCGCATAGGCCATCGTCAGGGATGAAGTAGAACTAGGGGACCCGGTTGTAATGGACGCACAGACGGCCCAGAGTGGCCATATAATTCCATCCGGGCTAGACTCATGAGCCAGAGTGAATTGCGTCTGTTGTAGACGGATCGGTCACATCACTAAGGATTGCACAGACAAAAGACGTTGGTGCGTATGCTGCTTCCAATGTGGCCGGATTGGACACAAAGCCTCAAACTGTCCCGGAAACGAGCAAAGAGGACAAGATGTCAGCACCACTCTGGTCCTCGGACAAGATGTGAACAAGGCGCAACCAATCATCCGAGTACACGTTGACCAAACGCCTTGCTCGGCGCTTCTTGATTCAAGCTGCTCTCGCACTATAGTGAGCGCAAGGCTGTGCTGCACCTGGAGCAAGAGGATCGTTAAAATAACAACCATAAATGGCGAAACACGGGCGTGCTGTGAGGTAAGGTTAGTGAGGATTCGAACTGACTCTGGTGAATCAGCTAAAGTCAATGTGTTGGTGACGCAGAAAGACATACTATGCTTCGACTTACTGCTCAGATACAACGCTATCAAGCCACTGAGCGGTGTCCTCATCACACGAGCTGGAACTGTGCAATTCTTGGAGGCCTTGGCATGTGCCGCACTTCGCGTCGATCGGCTCGACTTGAAAGTAGAATTCTATGGACGCCAGAGGATATGGACTGTCTCGTGGAAATGAACGGACGATGAGGAGCTAACACAAACAGGAACTTGATACTTGGATCAAAGATATCTGGTTGATCCCGTACCCCGACCAAAAGCTTGTACCTCCCAGAGCTCTGATCCCTTTAATGGCAATTATACAACTGAGCAAGTTAAAGGTGCGACCAGTCATGGACTCCCATGAGCTCAACCAATGCATTGAGGCTTACACAGCCGACGCCGATGTATGTGCAAGTAAGTTGCGGGAGTGGCGCCAGAAAGGATCAAACGTGTCATTACTGGATTTGAGGAAGACCTGTCTACAGGTGCGGGTCGACGAAACTTTATGGCCATTTCAGAGGATGGTGTTTTGTGGCAAAAGATACTGTCTGACCAGACTGGGTTTCGGCTTGCATGTCGCACCGCAAATCATGAAGACCATCGTTAGTGTGTTGTCCCGTGAAGAGAAGGTCGAAAAGGCGACGTCGGTCTACCTCGATGATTTATATCAACGAAGATGTCAGCCTAGCTTCGTACATCCGAATGAAAACAGCACAGTTTGGCCTGGATTGCAAGGATGCAGAGCAGCTTGAAGACGGAGCGCGCATACTAGGCCCGGACATCAGTGGAGAGGAAGGCACCATGTGATAGAAATGGGGAAGTAGTTTTCCGAGCATTCCTGAAGTTCTCACAAGACGGACTGTTTTTTCCCTTTTCGGAAAACTTGCGGGGCACCTGCCACTGTTTGGCTAGCGTCGCGCAGCAGTAGGTGTAATAAAACGCAGGGCGAATGCGGTAACCTCAGGATGGGTCGATCAAACAAGTGATGCCCTCCTCAACCGAATGATTGCAGAAAGTGTTGAGAGAGCGACACACAAGGACCCTGTCCAAGGAGAAAGGTGCGTCAAGGGGGAAGAAATTAACGTATAGGTCGACGCCAGTTCATTGGCAATGGGAGTCTTGTTGGAGAACGACTGGACCGTGTTGGAAGATTCGTATTGGTTGCAGCCTGCAAACGATGCCTGGCACATCAACCTAGCTGAGTTGGACGCCGTGGTGAAAGACGTCAACCTAGCACTACAGTGGCAGGCAAAGAGGTTGCAACTGTGCACCGACTCCCTTTGTGTCTACCACTGGGTGTTCGGTACGCTGACTGGAAAAGCAAGAATACGCCCCTAGACAGCAAGCGAGATGCTGATAAAGCGGAGACTAAACACCTTAGACAGTCTAGTCTCGGAGTACAACCTGACAGTAAGCGTAACACTGGTCGCGTCGTACTACAACCTTACCGACCAGTTGACACGAGTGCCCCACAAATGGTATGTTGCTGTGAAAATGGGTGCCAACCGCAGTGGTCAAATCTGCGTTGCCACAGCAAGCACGATGACCCAGCAGCAGATAAGACATTCACGTGCGGAGCGGACATCCCGGCATCTAGAAGACGCGTCGACCCAGCAGCAGCCTTAGCAGAAATTAAACAAGTCGTCAAGAATTGTGAGATATGCCAGTCGATTGACCCAGCACCAGCGCGACGGTGAAAAGGACGACTAGAAACAAATGATGCCTGGCAAAGGGTTGGAATGGATATCACGCATTATGGTGGTAAGCACCCCCTTACTCTCATCGATTTTGCCACTTGGCAATCACTGGAACGGCAAGACTCGGCAAGGGATCTTTGACAGCTATCGTCCGTCTTTTACGAACGAGGCGCACCGGAGGAAATTTTGGCCGACAAAGACACCTTAGGCGAACAAAACTGTGACATCACCATTGGCGACCGAAACTCCCCTGCCTTCAAGGAAGTAAACATTCTAGTCATAAGTGCCATCACCCCAATCCTGATTGAGCAAAATATCCTCAGCCACGGAACCCTCACCTCATACTCGAACAACAACCAAAACGCAACCATCGAATTCAAACACTCACTCACGTCTGGTCATACGACACACACAGCCCCTCTAACGTCACCACAGGACTACACCATCACATCCAAACACAACCCAGTGTATGGAGTTCAAACCACCTTCAACACTGACAGCTGACACGCTACGATACCATCGTCCCATGGCCAGACATTAGAGGAAAAACTACACTGGCTAAAACGAAGTACAGAGTTAACACTCTCGAATCACCTGAACCTCGACGAACGGGAAAATGTGACTGACCTGCTCTTACGTTACATCGACATCCTCAGCACAGAAAACAGAGAAAAGGGTACATTCATCATCATCAAGCCCATTCGAATACCAACCAACGGCCAATCACGTAGCCAAAGGCACAGCACCCGATTGCCCAAGCTCTGGAAGCTGACGTCTACGACGAGATCAACTACATGGCTGCCGAAAGTATCGTCGAAACCTGCCACGATCCTAAGGGTTTCAACAGCTTGGTTTTCACCGCGCGCAAAAAGAATGGTTCGATTCAAGTCGCTGCAAATTTAAAAAACCCTCAATAAGGTACTGGTCGATCTCGATCCGTACCCTACCCTAAGGATCGACCAGTTATTTCACAAGATCGGGGAAGGCAATAAATATTTTGCAACTCTCGACCCCCGTAGTGGCTATTGGCTGATAGTCATCGATGAATGTGACCGCCACGAAACAGCTTTTACATGGAAGGACAAATGCTACTAGTACACGTGGCTAGCTTTCGGCCTTACATCTGCCGGAAAAATCTTCTCTTGATGTGTAGCAGAAGCTTTAACGACTGTCTCGTCTCGATCAAATATATCCTCATACATCGATGACAAACGTTCGAGGAATATTTAGTCGTCTTTGAGCAACTCTTCTTCGGACCCAAACTTAATCCGGAAAAATGTACCTAGCCTCAGAGGTGAAATACCTCGGACAAATAGTGTGTAGTGATGGATTCAGGGCTGATCCTGAATATGTTCTTGCTATCTGACATTCTCTAACTTGATGCGTCCCCTTCACGAATTAAACAAGACAAACAAGATGTTCACCTGGACAGAGAAAGTAGACAAGGCGTTCGAGAAGATAAAATCACTTTTGTTTCGATGCCCGTCTCGAAGGGAAAACGTTATATCCTCACCATCCTTGACAGCTTTAGCCGCCATACCTTGCGCAAAAGACCGTGCAATTGACGCCGCTCGAGGACTTTACAGCTTCTTCCTTCGCCAGCAGGAAATACCACGAATCGTATCTTCTGACGGCAGAACACACTTCACAGGGGAAGTGTACAAGAACTTCTGACGACATGATGTCAATCACTCGGGAGCTACATTGCCCCTGGCGACCATCAGAGCTCGGGTAACATTGAGCAACAGCACCGCACAATGAAGAACGCTCTCTTCTTGTGACAATAAACGAGAATCAAATGCAGATTCCAGCTGAAAGAAGGCAAGACTTGGTTTGGCGTGTAAAGCAGACTTACCTTAAATAAGAAAACTTTCCTTAAATTCGATGTCGGCGAAAACCGAGAAAATATTAGTGAGCAGAATATGTAGAGACTAGGCCTACATCGTATGCAAATTTTTGTTGCATAAAAGTAGGCTTGGACACAAACACGAGGACTGACACCAGTGAGTAAGCGATTAATTGGAGAGAAGAAGAGAGAAAGAACGGACTGGATGAACGAGAAGCAAAGTTGAAAGTTAAGATACTCTGCCCATAAAACAGCGAACTAGTATTAACGACCCCCCTCAGAGACGAACACTTTTTTTGAAAGGCGAATACCCTAATCAATTTCAACACACTTCATGCTGTGCGAAGATAGAAACTGTGAATGGACAGATATCCTGGAATCTGTCACATCTTCTATGAACGCAACAATCAATTGCGCCACCGGTGTATCACCATACAAAGTGATCACTGGCCACCAACCCAACATCAGCTTACCCCCAACTACCCCATGATTAACCCACAAACCAAAGCCGTGCGGTATATGGCATGCAAATCAACGCTCTGTTGAGCCAAGTCCATCAGCGCGTCGCCCTCGCAAACAACGAAATAGATCACAAGCTGAATGTGAAACTAAACCGACCCTTATACAAGGATTCAATACAAGTGGGCGACAAGGTGTTACTACACCGCCCTTAATCTACTACTGCACACTCATCCCACTTGAATTGGATCGGCCCGTTCGAAGTCGTCAAAACGAACGATATGGTGATTCAGGTAAGAAATGAAAAGAGCGAAACTGACTGGATTCACCGAGCACTCATTCGTCGCCTTGCACCTCGGCCAAAACACTTGTCACACAACTGCTTACCCTCCCCCTGTCCCCTCATGCTCACCAACAACATCATAGATCACCACACCTAAGTCCATCCACCTCACAAAAACCAACACAACCTTCTGAAAAAATTAACACAACAAACCACTACCAAAACCCAAGATCAATCCCAGTTAGGCAAACACGCGGCCAAATGCCAACGCGCTACAAGGACATTATAATGCACTAGTCGCACAGAACAAACACACATACACACATACACACACATACATAAATCAGAACGAGATCTGAGGGGGCTTTGTTATATGACTGAAAGAGATCTCTTCTAAATTATCGTACACACAAAATAATGATTCCAACTAGCGTCCACGAGAGCATTCACCGGATGTTATCGTTGCTGAGACTTTCTTCAAAATGGAAAAAGGGGCTTCTGCGCATAGAGAAATTTCGATGAAATTTGTCTAAAAATAAAAATAATTCCATGTCCCTCACGGCAAAAAAACAAAGAAAACCCAATTTGATCCGATCAGAAGACAAAAACGCTATAAAAGTCAAATTTCTCAATAGCGGAGCCAGATCAAAAAAGGAAAACGACACCCACAGATTAGAACTTCAGCTCTGGGAGAGAGAGAGAGAGAGAGAGTGAGAAATAGGCGAAACTCAAAATCACGCATCACCCATATTGTCTTTCCTCTCCTCCACTTTGAAGGAAGTGACTTAGTTGTAAATCACCAAACACCCCTCTCCTCTCCACACTCGTAACATCTGATTGACTGCGTGCGCATAAGTCTAACAATCCTACCACTATTAAGCATAGAACATTTTTCTATAAACCCAGTCTTTTTGCTTCTTTGTTTTCAATATAATTTTAAAAATTTTACATGCCTTCGTGTTCTTTATTTTTGCAACTGTGTTTTTCGTTCTTTCCATGCAACCATATGCTGATATAACAGTACCGGATTTGGGCAAAGGGAATTGACATTGTGCAGTCACTTGACTACGAGGAGGTTTGTAAGCCATATGCTGTGGAGGATCCTGTCTAGATGAAACCCCCAGGCAGTCAATGTACCACCAGTTTCAAGCGTAGACAAGTGACTGGTGTGTTCAATCAAGAATCTCTGGTCAATGGAATCCCATGTCACGTACATGATCTCCACCCTGCTTTGGAGATGGGCCATTCAGCAAACGATGAAAGTGATGAGTCGTCTGACGATGGGCTATTAATGGATTGCACTAGCGGTCCCTCCGAAAATGCAACCACTTGCTCGTCAGACGATTCCACTTTCATTTTTTCATCCTCTGTGTTATTATAATCCTGTCGAAGACAAATTCCATGGGTTACAAATCAGATATATTTAAAACAATGTATACTGTGTTGACTAAAAAAATACATATATAAAGGGGAACAACCCCCAGTGATCAGTACCATATTTCTCCCCCCCCGCCTTAAAGTTCAACCTCCTCATTACATGTCTGTTAAAGATATGTCTTTCAGGTACAAGGGCTTAGTGTGTTGCCTGTGTGGCTATCTGGTCTCTGGTTCTTCTGACCTTCTTGAGTCTGACGTGTATGTATTAATCTTTGTCATAGAAGTGTGAACTGCTTCTAGCACCTCGTTATGGTTATGTCTATTATTTTGCCAATTGTAGCAATTAGATGAACAAAATAAGCATAAAAGGTAGTGGCAAGGAAAACAGGATACGACATTATAACAAAACGATATATTCTTAACTATATCCATTACATGTGTAATACAAAAAGCAAAGTGTAAAAATTAATGAAGAACGAAAGTTATTAAGCGAATTTAATAGGTTGCATGGTTATGGGCCGTCATAAGTCGCTGGTATGTCAATGTCTTACTTGGATGGTCTGCAGTGGATGTAAGAAAACAATTTTCCTCTTGTATTTGTATTTGTACCCTATAACAGAACCTAATGTCATATGTTTTGTGTGTTCTGATTGGTTGCTGACATGGCTCTTGACCAATCATACATGCGCTTATCATGCAATGTTTGAGGGGCGGTAAATGTGAGGTTTCATATATTATTTCTTTTAGTTGTTTGGTTCTTCTATTGGCATTTGCTGATGCCTGGCTTTTGATGGGCTCCCTATATTCTTGATTAGGTGAGTGCTGGGGCCCCTATGACTGGCTTCTGTTTACATACATAGTTGACATATCTTCAGATTATTTGTCTGTTTGACACTCATATGCACTGAAAGAGATCTTGCTATTATTGGTCATAAATTCTTCAAAATCTGAACTAGTGAAGCAGGTGGCTTTATCTCTCACATACAGGTCAGGCAAGCCATATTCTGCAAAGGTATAATACAATTTTAAAATCATAGCATTCATAGGATGTATATTCATTCATTTCAAGTATGCATCTACACATAAGTGAGATATATAAAGTGAGGCATAAAAAAACTGGCTGATGCTGAATTCTTGGGGCTTATATATTATTTTTGGAGGATCCAATAAAAATTTCCTCTGACAGTCTGTAGTATTTTTTGATTGGATAAAAAAAGATTTGTTTTTAGCCATGTGATCTACTTCCAGCATAGAAGACATATTTCTTAGTATTGATTGATTTTAATGTTATATCAACCTATCTAGGGTTATTTTATGCCTAGAGGTTCAGGAATTGTATTCATTGTACATTTATATTTACATTTTTTGCGTAATTATTTCTTTTTGTATGTAGCCCTATCTATATTTTTAAACAAATCTATTTTTATAGGACCCTAACAAGTACCACCAAACTGGGAGAGAGTGAAATGAAATAGTACATCACAATCCGCAGGTTTTCAGAACATGAACATCAACATTAGATGCAGTTTAGTGTCATACCCAGGATACTCATTGGGGTGGGGAGTTACTCTTCTTCAGAGGCTCATCCAACCTCTTCCTTTGTATGGTTTGGAAATGTGAATATTTACATCTAAACAATGAGAACTCAATTGAACTTCTATCACTTTAATATATGAAGATCCAAAGTTGAAGACAGCATAAAACCCTAAGAGAGATCTAAGTGGGTCTTCTACATATATCAGATGCTGTTCTCCAAAGAGAAGAGAGATGTTCCCCATAGTCATTTGGGAACCACAATCTCTAATCAACAAGAGAGACCATATGCTGTCATAACCAAATTGAGCCAGGGATTCTGGTTATGAAGACTTGACAACCAAAATAAGTAATGAAACAACTTAGAAATCCATTGTTGATTCCATCTCAACTAAGGCTGCAGGATGATGATGATGATGATGTAATGTACTGACTGTTTAAAAACATTGTAATTATGAGAATCTGATCCCACAGACGGACAAAACCTTATCTTTCTACACAAAAATGCTGTGTGCTGTTCAAAGCAAATCCCAAAAGCAACACCCCATAAAACAACAGTTATATTACCACTTACCTCCCATCTCACAAACCATCTGAGTAAGAGGAACAAAACATGCTGGGTACAGCAGAAAAAATCAGGACCAACTTATAGGTGTCATTCTCTATTGGATTCCTACATGTGGTCATAACAGTGTTAGCAGTCCAGCAAAAATTTATATATATCAGCTCTATGCAGACACTGGATGCCATTTAAAGTACCTGCCAAGAGCGATGGCTGATAGGGATGGATGATAAGAGAGAGTTAAGGGAATCTGTGCTATCAGCAAGACTTGATGACAATGATGGCAACTACATATGTCACTAATGAGTGACAGTTTGTGTTTATGAAAATCCAATCCCACAGTGGGACATAACCACATCTTTCTCTGACCGCATGTAAAGTAAAAGAGAACTTCAAAACTTTTGCTCATTATTATGGTATTTACACAAGTCACCTTTTTGTGACTGTTTGGAACGTGCATCCTGTAAGCAAGGGCAGATAATTTCCACAAATAATTTAATGCCTTCTTGAAACTGTTCTTCTTGAAGGAAGATAATTTTTCTTTTTTAATTTTTAATTTTCTTTTGCTAATTTTGTTGCATTAATCAGTCAAAACATCATCTTTCTTATCCAAAAAAATCAGTGCTGCAACATCAAGATTTTGGAACAAACCATAGGTGAAAACCTGGCAATTTCAACACCTTTATTGCCATATCCCAAGATGATATAATGGCCATCTCAATGGTAGGCATACAGTCTTAAGAAAAAAAAAAAAGGAAAATTTGTCCAATAATCAAATAAAATGGTTTTATAATTCTTCAGAAGAATTATTTTCAACTTTTCTCATCTTAGTTTGTTTTGTTTTATAAAAGTGAATTTCAATGATATCAAACCAGTAACTTGAAATGGGCACTTTGAATCATGCAATGGTTAACAAACTAGTAGACCATTTTTATGAATTTGACTCTCACTGAGTGCTAATCTTTCTGTCCTTCTGCTAAACTAAACTACCCTGTGCTTAGTAAATGACAACTTCTCTCTTGAAATGCACAGCTATTTCTCTAAATTGTTGACAATGGAATCTCAATATCATCAGATTTTAGATGTTTCAGAATATCCTAATAATATATTTCTACTAGATGAAAACCAGCAATATGGCTTTTAATTTCAATAGTTGATTGAAATTTGGTCTTTTTTTAAAAAGATATTTTGAAACAAAAATAACAATTTCCCTCTTTAGATGTTTAAGTCAACAAAATTTGACAGGAGTAACAATAATATTACAAAAAAATATGAAGGCAAAAATAAAAGGAAATAACAGGAAGAGAGATCCTAGTTTAAAATTCAAAGTAGTTTATTATGATAAAAGGAAGGTCACTCCAGTTAGTTGCATATGTGTCCTAATGCAAATATGACAAGTTACTCACAAATACAAAAATAACAATTTCCCTCTTTAGATGTTGTTTTTGAAAATCTTAAATATTCTCTTAATTCTTATAAAGGTTCTAAAATTTTCTTTAAAATCTTTTCAAAGATGTTAGTCATTTTAAAAAAAAAATAAATGAATAAATAAAATAAGATAAAATAAAATAAAAATTAGAAATTATCAAACACAAATTGCATTAAATACATTTTGAAATAGAATGCTATTAATGATAATAGATTAATAAGAATTTTCTCATTTTTTTCATTGGGATGAGACTACATTACATAATAACATTGCCCTGAAGACAGTTAAAAATCGAACTATTAAACACTGGCATATAATTCATATATAAATAAATACATCCTCCAAATATATTCTTTTTTTTCATATTTTCATGTTTATATAGAATTATTTTCATCATTCTCTTCGGTATATATTGAAATTGTAAATGTGTTGAAGAGATATATAGTCAGGAGTGTCCTACAACATATCGGATTCCTTTGTTTATCAATACATATAATCTTTTCATAAGACGATAATTAACCTGCTCGGCTATGCCTATTATTGCTTGTGAGTCTGATCATTTCTTTCAAAGTGACTTTGTGGCAGGATAATCTTAGTACTTAGTAACACCCACCAAAACGGCTGAAAAGTAGTCAAAGGGAAATAATTATATTTTACTTCTCTCCCTTGAAACTTCGGTCAAAGATTTTTATTGTGAAAACACAAACATCAAGCGTTTGGGGGGGAAAAAATGTTTATTCGAAATGAATAAATAACTAAAAAGTCTTAATTTTTTTACAATTTCTTTTTGTTGAATTTATATCGATGTGTGTGAAAAATTCATTAAAAAAAATTGTTTTTATCTTTGTGAACCTCAAATATTCTTTCAGTTTTCTCATCTGTTAATTGGAATAACATTTTTATTTCAATATATATAGTAAAAAATATTTTTGAAGACTTGTTCACTGAGAGAAGAACAACGGTTTGCGATTCTAACCACAGAAAAGTAGATTATAAATTATTATTTTTTATTTATTTATTTATTTTTTGTTTATCCACCCGGAGGGTGGTAAAAAGGAATAGGACTGTTCTTATGGGCTTCGGATTGGCCGAAACGGTAGGCTTGATGCTGCTATTGTGGTTGGGGAAAGATTCAAGGGTTCTTTTTTAGAAGTGGAAGAAAGAAAGAAAATTTTGCCCTTTTTCCTCGATAATCCATTGTAGGGTGAAGATTGAAATAAGTAAAAAGACAAGCCAAAGTTACCTTAAGACATAAGGTTTTAATGTACAACAAACAAGGGCCGGTTCTTTTATTGAAGAGTTACCGGACAAGGATAGATAATACATAGTAAAAGAAAAGTTCATGCAATGTTTAAAAAAAGAGGTAATACGATATTCAAGCAAGTATATGACATTCTCTCAGCCTTATAAAATTGAGTTCCAATTCTTGAAAAAGGAAGATAATAAGATAATATATATATATATATATATATATATATATATATATATATATATTCATTTAATTTTATTTTGATGAATACTGATCAATAAAGCACTAATTTAGAGTTCTCGATATCTAGATAGATTTGTGATGCTCTCGAGTAGACGTCTCAGTACGTCAGGGGTTTCTGGAACTGATGTAATTTTTTCAATTTTGGCTGACGGTTGGTGGTTTTTCATCACGTCTGTTTCTACACGGTCGTTTCCATCTATTTCTTTGATGTTATTTTCAGTTTTTGTAGTATGTTGTTCTTTGGTTGATTTAGTGATTTTCTCCCCATTTTCTGTTGTGTTGCTGTAAGTTGTCTATGATCGTAATTTTATTTACTCAACAAAATTGGACACTAGAAACAATAATGATATTACAAGAAATATGAAGGCAAAAATGAAATAAAATAAAGTAAGAGGGAGAGAGATACTTGTTTAAAATTCAAAGTAGTTTATTATGACAAAAGGAAGGTCATTCCAGTTAGTTGCATATGTACCCCAATGCAAATATGACAAATAACTCAAAAATACAAAAAAGAAGTAGAAAAAAATTATAAAAAATCTTTCACTGATACACTCACAAATCAGGGAAAGAAGTCTCTACTTCTCCCTCGACAGAGTAGGTAATGGCAGCTGAAACTTGTAAAGTTGAAGACTGAAGTCATTACTTCTTTTTCTTAGAGGAACAATTCCATTAAAATATAAATTCATGTTGTAGAAACCTACTTTCTTCGGTTTCTTTCTTTCTTTCTTTTCTCTTCTTTTTCGGTTGTGCTAAATCTGAATTCCTTTCTGGAATTCTGAATATAATACAATATCCTTCAGGTGGATTTAAATTCTTTTTATTCAGCTCCATTTGAGTTGAGGAGTAAAAAAACGCAGCCTAATTCTAAGGCCTATTGTTTTCAAATGATTACGTTTGATTTTGGCGGGAAAAGCCAGGGGCAATAGCACCCCCCTAAGACTCCAGCCAATCATATTAAAGCTCTTCTACCACACACAGATTTACACTAAACCCAAAAGCTTGTTGTGACCTGTTCACAAATGTAAACAGATCGGATTACTCACCTCCCTAAAAACAGTACATCCGGCTACGACCGGAAATGATGAAGTAACTCTATTAAAATGAAGTGAATTATCTTCTGTAGCCTATCTCAGGCTAAAGAAGGACTTTACTTTATTGCCTATTTTTAATTGACGAACTTTATTTCTAGTTTCTCTAAGGACCACATACTTTCATCTGGGCGATTCCCCAACATTATTTCCCCTACACCCAGTAAGTAGTAAGCATGTTTGGCACTGGATACCATTGTGAACAATTATTCTCCAAAATGAAGAATGCCAAGAGTAAACTGCATTTGCAACTCTCAGATCATCGCTTGTTTAATGAACTCCTGTTTATGTTTTCATTTAACCCTGATATTCCATTTTTTGTGATTGCAAACAACATCAGATATTTCATTCATAAATCATGATTGTTACCTTATGAATTTCGTTTTTTTTTTCTATCCTTTTAATATTGTGGCCCTGAGCCCTCCTGAGTTAAGTTTTATCATCTTTTGGCTGAAAAGGTTGGGTACCCCTGGTCTACAATATAAGAAAAGAACAAATAGAAACTCAATTATTTGTAATGTTTCAATCTTAGTTATTATTCAATAGAAAGAATTTGGTAAGAATAATTTGTAAATAATGTGAGTAATGTAAGAGAAACAGAATTATGGTTAGCTTAAGAGTAGGTTAAAAAGAGTCTGTTTCATGCCTTTTTGTTATAAAACTATGGAGAGGATAATAAATGAGGTCCACTTTGCCAAATTTGTGCTATGGTCCTAAATTTTTGTTATTTTGCAATTTGACTAAGGTGAGTTAAAACTTTTGCAATATTTTGGTAATGTGAGACACAATTCAGCAGCTCTTGATGCTTTTTCTAAGGTTGTAAAGGCAACAAATTACATGGGACTGTAAGATGTTGAGCTTATCTGATACTCTCCAAGAGTTACTCTCCAGATATGCCTCTATGATGTGGAGCATATTCTTGGAATCTGAGGTTTTAGGTGTACCTGTTATTGATTAATTGTTGAGGTTCTTACAACGTGAGCAAAATTTCTTGAACCATTTGGTTACTGTATTATTATCAACTGCACCTTCAACTTTTGTACAACAAATGTTTTTGGTTTCTCCTCTCGTGTTTTGACCC